>CANJKZ010000466.1:0-165621 GCA_947471745.1 Closterium sp. Naga37s-1 | reverse complement strand
CCTCACCACAATCTCCCACCATCACAACGCCATCTCACCTTCGGCCTTGCTGAAAAGGGGGCAGCGCGGTGAGCTTCCTCCCCATTATCGCTGCAACCAACTCCTCCTCCCTCTCCCTCCTCCTGCTCCCTCTTCCCCAATGAGTCGTCTCAAACCTGAACTCACCTTCGGCCTTGCTGAAAGGGGGCAGCGCGGTGAGCTTCCTCCCCGCTATCGCTCCCGCCAGCTCCTCCTCCTCCTCCCTCTCCCTCTTCCCCTTTTCCTCCCCTGCTTCCTCCCTGCTCCTCCCTTCCTCCCTGCCACTGCTCTCCTCTCTCTTCACTGCCCCCGCCTCCTTGCCCAAAGTAGCAGCAGGAAGGGGGGCAGGAGCAGCGGCAGCAGGAGCAGCGGCAGCAGGAGCAGCAGCAGGAGCAGTAGTTGCAGCACTACCAGGAGCAGCAGCAGCAGCAGGCGCAGTAGCAGGAGCAGCAGCAGGTGTAGGTGCCGAAGCAGCAAGCAGCAGCAGGGCAGGGGCAGCAGCAGCCAGGGCAGAATCAGCTGCAGAGACAGCAGCAGACGCCACAGCAACGTGGGCACCTACACTGCCCTCTGGCCCCCTTTCAGTTACTGCTCCATCTGCACCCCTCCCAACCGCTTCTCCTTCCTCCACACTCCCTCCCACCCCTTCCACACTCCCTTCACCCCCCACCTCCTCTACCTTCACTCTCTTTGCACCCCTCTGCACCACACCCACACCACCCACACCCCCCACCACTCCTCCCCCTCCTGCTCCTGGCACACCACCCACACCACCGGTCACCCCTGCCCCTCCCTCTCCTCGCACTCCCGTCTTCCCACCATCAGTATCAGTCCCCTTTCCAGCAACGTCCCTACCACCTGCCTCCCTACCACCGCCAGTACCAGCTTCCCCTGGCACTGTTGCCAATCGCCCCTCCTTCCTCCTCCTCTTCCCCTTCTCCTTCCCCTCTCTCCCCTCCCTACCCCCGTTTCCCCCTCTCCTGCGCCTCTCTTCGACCTCTTCCCTCCCCCAACCTCCGCACTTGCAACTGCGTCTCCCTCCTCCCCTTCTGTCCCTCCCTGCTTTTCCCCTTCTGCACTCCCCTGCCTGTCTCTCCCTGCCACAAGCACCGCCCCTCTGATTGCCCCTGCGTCCCCCTCTGCACCTCCCTGCTTTTCCCCTTCCGTGTCCCCCTGCTTGTCTCCCTTCATGCCTACATCTGCTGCCCCCTGTGAAAACCCCCCCTGTAGCCCCACATTAACCCCTGCCTCTGCATTATCTGTGGATTCCGCTCCCGAGGCAGGAGGAGGGGGAGGAGAGGCAGACGAGCGGCCACCAGATGTGGTCTCCCCGGCAACTGCAGCAGCGGCGGCGGCAGCAGCGGGAATCGCAGCCATCTCAGCACCATCACCACCACCAGCGGCACCAGTACCACCATCAGCACCAGCAGTACCAGCAGCATCGTCAGCAGCACCATCAGAATCAGCATCAGCATCACCACCACCATCAGCATCAGCATCACCACCACCATCATCACCAGCAGCGCCAGCAGCCATTCCTTCCAGTGCCTCTGCCAGTCCCAGCAGCCCCACCACCCCCATCTCCTCTTCCTCCTCCGCCCCTCCCTCCTCTCCTCCACCCCTTTTTGCCTCCTGCCCTTCCACTCTCATCACCTCGCCTGATTCACCCACCTCCTTCCTCCCCTCCTCACCTGCCCTAACTTCCCAGTCCCCTCCTTCATTTCCACCAGGTACCCCCACACTCTCCACCTTCTCACTCTCCATACCCTCACTCTCCACCCCCTCACTCCCTGCCACTCCCCCCACACTCCCTTCCTCCCCACCCTCCCCCCCATCCAGAGCCATATTCATATCTACCATAAACCCCTTCCTTCTCCCATCATCTCCCCTTCCCTGCCCACCCGCCATCCCTCTCTCGCTGCCCTCTTCCAACCCCGCCTGCCCCTCTTCCAACCCCGCCTGCCCCTCTTCCAACCCCGCCTGCCCCTCTTCCAACCCCGCCTGCCCCTCTTCCAACCCCGCCTGCCCCTCTTCCAACCCCGCCTGCCCCTCTTCCAACCCCGCCTGCCCCTCTTCCTGCGCCATCTCGCCTTCCTCCTGCCCCACCTCCCCCTCCTCCTGAGTCATATTGAGATCGTGCAGGAAATCCCTCCTAGGACTACTTGATTCCTTCCCCACGCCCTTCCCCACGCCCTTCCCCACGCCCTTCCCCTCTGCCCCACCCTCGTCTTCCACCTTCCCTCCTCCTCCTCCCACCCTCTCTCCGCCCCACCACTCAGAGCAGGCACCGCTTCGCATCAGTGACCGTGCTGTGGTCCCGGCCTGAGTCAGCACCGCTTCGCACTGAGTCAGCACCACCTCGCGCTGAGTCAGCACCACCTTGCGCTGAGTCAGCTCCACCATCTTACAGCGTTCACGTCCAATTTTTACTTTTCTTTCATCCTCCGCTTCACCCCGTGCTTTAGCATCAAACTGAGCGTCAAGCTGACCATCAATTGGCCGTCAATTCCTGACCTTGAGCAATCACCTTCATCCTCGTCCAATGGCTGCGTTCAGATCCAACTCAAACCCGAAACCACCGCCACCGCCACTAGCAGCACCACCACCACCACTAGCAGCAGCAGCACCACCACCACCACCGCTGCTTCCGCAACCAGCACCAGCAGTGGCTGCGGATTGAACAGCAGCGGAGCAGCAGCAGGGGCAGCAGGTGGAGCAAGGGTGGCAGGGGGAGCAAGGGCGGCAGTCACGGGCGGCACAGCATGCAGTGCGGGCGGCATGGAGAGGCAGATGGGGCGGGCCTGAGCGGATGTGGTGAGCGTGTGAGTGTGCCGCAGCTGAGTGACTCGTGGTATGGAGTGGTGCAGGCACGTGGGGCGTGGTAAGGAGTGGTGAAGGCACGTGGGGGGCGGTATGGGGTGGTGGAGCGAATTGGGAGGCCATGGGATGGGGCGCAGTCACAGGCACGCCTGGGCCCATTGGAACGCTGTACTGTGGTGCTCCTGTCATGGGCGCTGCTGCTGATGCTGCTGCTGTTGCTGCTGCCATAGCATTGCTATAGTGAGCGCCAGTTCCCAAGGGGGGAACGTTGTACTGAGGCGGCAGCACCAGCCCCATGGGACCTCGCACCCCTCCCCCCATCCCAGGTGCAAACCCAGGAGACGTTTTGCGGAACGGCCGCAGCAGGACCGGCTGTAACAGCAGGGCCTGTGGCGGCAGCTGTAGCAGCAGGTGCATCCGCACTGGCAGCAGCGGGTGCAGTGAGGGAGGTGGGCGAGGAGAGGGAAGTGGCGTCATCTGGACAGGCGTTTAGATCCAGCCCTGCAAACGCTGCTGCTGGCTTGCTCGCAGCTGCTGCTGGTGGTGGTGCTGCTGCTGGTGCAGCAGAGGGCATGCAGAGAAGACCAGTTGTAGCAGCAGAGGTAGGAGCAGCTACGGACCGGTGCTACAGCACTGTGCGTTACAGTGCCGGCTGCTACAGTGCTCGGAAAAGGAAGAGGAACCAATCCTTGGCCTAGCAGAGGTATCGCCGTGGACTGTCCTGCTGACGTGGACTGCCCTGATTGGCCTACCACAGGGGCATAATGCGGCCGAGCCATGGGCTGGCTTGGCAGCTGGTTCGGCGCTTGGCTCGGCACCAGCGTTCCCGCTTGCTGAAAGGCGGGGGGGAAGCCAGAATGCATGGGGAAGGGGGAAGGCGCGGAGCTAAGCGGAGCGGAGGTAGAGGGGAAAGCAAGGGGGAAAGGGGGTTGTGGGGAACGAACTAGGTTAGCAGATAGCTGGGGAGTAGTGGAGGAGAGGTGGGATAGCAGTTGGCCGCCCAGCATGGGGATAGGCCTCATACCAGACACACTGTGGCCCACCATGCCTACAGTGCCCTGGCCGCCCATTGCTACAGTGCCCTGGCCGCCAATTGCTACAGTGCCCTGGCCGCCCATTGCTACAGTGCTTCCTTGTCCTGGTGTGCTGGCCCATAAGGTTCCGGGCTGCTGCTGCTGCTGCTGTTGCTGTGGTGGCTGTTGTGTTGGTTGCTGCTGGTACGGTGTGTGTAGAAACTGCTGCGGCTGCGTCTGCTGCGGCTGCGCCTGATACTGCACACCCTGCTGTTGCTGCTGGTACTGGCTCGGTTGTGGAAAAAACTGCGCCTGCTGCTGCTGCTGCTGCTGCTGCGACTGCTGCTGCGACTGCTGCTGCGGCGGCTGCGGCTGCTGCTGGTACTGTAATGGTCCTCCCTGATATTGCGCCTGAAACTGCAGCGGCTGCTGCTGAAATAGCTGCTGACCTGCTTGTATCTGCTGCGGCTGCTGCTGCTGTGACTGCATTAGTCCAGAGGCCGAAGCGGAAAAAGCAGAAACGGGGAGAGCGGAACCGGCGGAAGCGGATTGCGCACCGTAAGCGGACGGAAAGGATGCGGGGATGGAAAGCAGCGGGGTGGCTGCTGATGCGGGATACGCGGACGGTCGAACAGCATACGGCGCAACGGCGGACGGGGGAGGCTGCGCGGGGAACGGCGCCTGCGCGAGCGCAGTTTGCGTGGATGACGCATTGGCCATGATAGGCTGCGCGGAACTGGCTGGCGGAGCGGCGGAAACTCCCTGCGGAAGCGGATGCGCGGAGAAGCCTCCCGCGCGATCTTCCTCCGCCGCTTCCGGCGCGGGAAGATTCATGTCTTCTAGGAAAGCGAGCGGCCTACCGCCTCCGCTTCCTCCCCCACTTGACGCCATGTTGAAATCGAAACTGCTTCAAACGCGTCCAGATCAGTGCATTGACAAAACGAAATCGGTACGGTGGAATACGGTACGACTAGTCCTACCGGCGTCGACGCGTAACGAGAGTACCGGTTTCGCGCACGCACTAGGCATTGCCGGAGTCTGGTGGATGCGAGACAGACGTACGAGGAAAGAGATACAGAGAAATTCTGTCAGTGGCGGCGACTCTAGCAAATGTAATGGCTTGGCTTGGGCCCACCTAACCTGACACCCAACCGCTGAACTGGCAAAAAGTGCTTCGGCAGTTTGATCCCTCGAGCTTGGATTGGTGATGTGACATTGTAGGTCGGGTAAACTGGACATACGTACAGTGAAACTTTGTCTCCGATATATTCTTTATTAGTAAATATTCGAGATCACATCACATTTACATGGAAATTACAAGTCCTTAAATCTGCTACAGACCAGAAATGAAAAATCGAGAGAGACATAACTGTCCAATGCACGAAACCACCTGCCAAATTCTACTTTGCCCAAACCACCTGAATCCCAAAAATGAGCATTTTTCTTTGAGTGAGCCCGTATGTATATATCCGTGTGTAACCAACCAACCTGCATCCATGAAGCAGCTGAGGTAGCTACTACTAGCATGTCACACAGCCAAACCAATGGCGTGCTTTGGTGAACGACCGAGAGTATATCAGGGCATGCTGTGGCGGTGGCACATAATGGCATGCGGTGCTTGCTGGGGCACTCCCAGGCACAAACTGGTGGCGCCACATCACGGCATGCTATTCAGGTCAAAGTCCCACTCAGAGCGCTTTCCTTGCCTTCTGCTGCTGGACCTCATTCCTGACCAACCACCGCTCTGCTGCCTCTCCCCTTGGGAAACCGTCAAAGGCATACCTCCTTTTCCTCCCATCCCCACCATCCCACCCACACCTCCCATACCCCAGCCAGGCATACCCCTCCCGCTGCCAGGCAAACCCCCCTGTCCTGCCTGCTGCTGCCCTCGTTCTCCTCCCAGCAACCCATGTCCCCTTGCCCCCCCAATCCCCCCTGCTCCCCCTGCTCCCCAGCTCCCCCAGCCCCCCCTGCTCTCCCTGTCCCCCCCTGCCTCCGGTGAAAGCTATAGTCCCCATAGCTGCTGCCATAGATCCTGTCAGACGCCCACATGAACGCCTGCCACGCATCAAATCCCAGCGCATCCAACCCTAGCGAATCCAACCCAAACGAGTCCAGGCTCAGACCCAAGCCAGCCCCCGCAGGAACACTCTTCTTGCTGCCCTGAGCTATCCCTTCTCTCTCTCCCCCCACCGCACTGCTGCGCACATCCCACTGCCCTGGCTGCATAGCACCACTCGCACCCACAGGCGCCACCCTGCTCTCGCCTCCCGCACCTCCTCTCCCCACGACAGGCCCCACCCGGTCTGCCCTGCCCGCCCGCCCCACCCTATCCGTTCGTATGGCCGGGTCCGCCCTGCTCCCAGCAGCAGCCACAGCAACGCGTCTGAGCGGCCACTCGCAGAAATTCTCAAGGAAGACCGCGTTGAGGTTCAGATCGTCCTCTCCGCTCACGCCCTCCTCCCATCTTGATGCATTTGCACTGAGATCTGCCACTCCGGTTGCTGCTGCTGCAGCTGCTGCTGCTGCTTCTGCTGGTGCTGTAGGTGTTGCTGTTGCAAGTGGGTCGAAGACTTTAGCTTCCCCGGCGGTACTGCCAGCAGCAGCTGCGGGGGTAACAGCAGGCGGCGCTGCAGTAGCAGCAGCAGTAGAACGAGCAGATTCAGTAGCCACGTGGCGTTTGAGGTCCAATCGGACGGCTTCCAGCCTTCTGGCCGCGTCAGCATGAGCAGCAGAATCGGGCAGCGCAGATGAGAAATATTCGTCTGGCACAGGGGAAGCAGAGGTTACGTCGTGAAACCCGCCCACGCTACGAGCAGCGGAAGCAGCAGGAGCACCATCCCCATAAGTAGGGCCTAGGGGCGAAGCACTAGCGACAATGGCCTCGTTCCATGCTTTCATCTCTGAACTTGCACCTGCGACTGCACCTGAAGCTGCCGCTACACTTTCCTCCTCAACCAGCATTCCAGCCCTATCAACCCCTGCCACACTACTACGAGCACTGCCCCTGCCAGGTCTATTAGCCCTTGGCACACCACTCGCGGCGCTATCCCCGACAGGGACTGCTTTGGTAAACGCGGGCGTTCTGCAAGCAGGGCATGTGCCGTTGCAACACTCGTACACGCGCATGCCCCTGCTGCCGATACTGCTGCCGATGCTGCTGCGGATGCTGCGCACACCACTCCTAGAATTATGTACATTGGAATGTTCGGCGGCAGCAGCAGCAGTTGCACCGTTTACAGAATGGAAAGCATCCGCGCCATAAGCAGCGGCGGCCGCTTCGCTATGGTCGTACGCGCTGACGTCAGCAGCTGCTCGTGGCCGATGGTTGGTATCACCCACGATTCGTCCAACTGTCTCGGTAGCAGCCGAATCGATGCTAGGGTTCAAATTTATCTCTGCGTCTGCTCCGTTATGGCTGATTCCATTGGCTACTCCGCTCAGGCTACTCTCGCTGTCCCCATCCGACGCATATCCGTTCGACGCATATCCAATTCCCAGCTCGTCGTCGCTCACCCCCTCCCACCGCTCAAATCGCCCGTTCCGCCTACTGAATCCCTCCCCTGCAGTGTACCGGTCTCCCTCGTGCCATGATGCGTTATCTCTGTACACGCTATAATCTGCTTTGACGGAAGCGACTCTACCAGGGACGGGCGGTACGCCAGAAAAGGGGGGCTGGCGGCGGCCCTGGGGTGGCGGAGAAGGGGGAGGGGGAGGAGGGGCGGAGGCGAATGGGGGAGCGCGCGGGTGCGCGGGGAAGGGCGCGGAGTGCGGTTGGCGCGGAGAGTTGGTGGCGGAGATGAGGGTCATGGCGCCGAGGGCGGGGAGGAGAGAGAGGAGCGCGATGGAGCCCAGACGCCATGTGAACTGGTGAGGGATGGCCGGGGAGAGAAGAGAAAAGGGACGGACGAAGTCTTGGACACAGCCCGAGAAGAGATGGCGGGAAACTGAAGAAGAAATGCGCGATGAGGGAGAGAGGGACAGAGCGACAGAAGAAAACATGGGGTTTGGGGGGGTGGTAAAGGGGGAGGAAAGTATGCTTTCGCTGATACCCGCCGATGTCACGAACGACAACAGGAACCAGGGCGGCATGAGCGTTTCGTGGGAGCGGAAGGAGGGAGGGCAGAAATCCTGAGAGCCTCGAAAACAGAAATCTCACCTCGAAGACGCCTCGCAGCAGCCACACTCCTGAGAGCAGCAGAGCGCCGTCCACTACGGCCTTAATCTGACGACGAACAATGAGAGGGTAGGGGGAGAAGACGAGGTTCGGTGTTTAAACTGCCTTGACCACTCAGCACCGCAATATGACACACGAAGCACCGCGGAAAGACGTACGAAGCACCCGAAATGACTCACCAGTGTCGTTTGGGAAGTCGACGGTAGCGCGGCGACGATGGTGGCGCTGAGCGACGCTGCCGCTCGGCGGAAGAAGCGGACTACGCGAAAGATCGCGAGCAGCACGAGATCCGCGAAAGCTCCCTCGGAACCGGGCGAAATGTTACCAGCATAATATTTCGCAGACAACGGCTCGAAGAACGACCAAGCGCCGACGCCGCCGCCGCCGCCGCCGCTTCCGCTCTTCACAGCAATCCATTCCCACACGCGGCCCGCGGCACGCTTCCACTCCTCGCCGCCCTCGTTAGGCCCCTCGAAAATCACCTCCGGCTCAAATGCACGCGCGGCCTCGGAGTATCGCCGCTGCTGCTGTTGCTGCTGCCGTTGCTGCTGCGATTGCTGCTGCGCTTGCTGCTGCCCTTGCTGCCGCACCTGCCGTGCCTGTTGCGCCTGGCTCCGCTCCCGATGCTTCCGGCGCAGCTCCTCCGCCCGGAACCGCGCACTGCCGGTCCTCCGCGCCCCGCTTCCCCTACTTCCCCCGCTACTCCGCGCGCTCCGCCTCACCGTCATGTCCTCCAGATTATCCAGCTCATCCCAGCCGTTAGCGACGGATCGAACAGATCCTGGTGACGTGGCAGGTCTTTTGTCTTGAACGGACCCCTGCAGGGATGCGGCGTCGGTAGCTGGAGATACCACCGTTCGACCTTCTTCAATAGATGACCGGTGTTTGCCAGCATGAGCATGATTTCGTCCTCGTTCAGTCGAGTGAGAATGCCGGGAGGACGCTGGCAGCGTGTGCTGGGAGGATGCTGACGGCACTGACGGATTCAGTCTGCCACGGTAACGCTGGGTGAACGCCGGTCTGACTGAAAGCAAGCCGGAGTGAAAGCACGGCGAGGCGGGACGCGGAAGCGGACTACGGAGTGACGGCTTGAGAGAGCGGTCTGGAAATGAGTTGACTGGGCAGTGGTGCGGTGTGTCGGTTTGGGTAGGAGAAGCGACGGCGAGAGAGGAGAGCGAGCACGAAGCCGAGGAAGACATGGCTGTGTCCTGCTCCGTTCACCGCGCTTCAGCTGCAAGTGTGCTTTTGCTCAAGACCTGTCCAGTCTGCGTTTACGACGTCGTAATATCCGCTGGGCCGGCACTTCAAAAGCCGGAGGACGAAAGAAAGAGCAGTTCACGCGTTCGATAGTGAGATGCCGTTGCTGACGTAAAAAGAAAGGTCGAAAGAAAGTAGAGAGCGACGAGCTGGGCTTGGAGAGTTGTTGAAGCAGCCACAAATGAATGACAAGAAATGGATTGCGGAGAGGTCAGTCTGGATAATCCCAAGGTGGCGGCGAGCTTGAATCTGCCACCAGTCACACAGACAGCCTGGGCAAGCATGCATGGATGAGAGGGGCACACTAGAACAGCTCATCTCACCCCCATCTCGTTCCACCCACACCACACACCCATCCCACCACTCTGAAGTTGACCTGAACGCTGTGGTCACACGGAATTCTCGGTGATCCTCATACGTCTACGAAACGCCGCTTCGGGTCGTTTCGTTCCATTTGACGCCTGAGATTGATTCGCTTCTCCTGAGGTTTCCCTGCCAAAATTTCTAAAGCACACTTCATCCGCAGAAATTCCAGTTCTTGGGAGCATTTTTTGTGGGAAGATCTTTGTGGAAGGCAGGCCTTCGTAGTTACGATATGATTGGGCGGGCAGAGCATTCGGTGTGGAATCGTGTAAACGCAGCCAATCCAATTGCCTAAGTTCTGCTTGTCGCGGTCAGGAAAAGAACAACCAATGGTGGACGTCCATCTCTCCATCATAACTACATCAGCCGCCAGTCACGCGCCGTAGCCAGCAGGAAGATGGCTCGCTCCGCATAGACAAACAACCAGAGCGCGCCAAGCTCCCTTCAATAGTTTCGCTTCAGTGTCGTCAGCGTGCTTGTGGCATTTTCACTTTTGCCATATATATTTATATATCGAAACAAAGCAAGCTAACTATGGGTACCTTACTAGTGCTGAAATAAATCTATTAATAAGTGACTTAAACAGCTTACAAATGACATTCCTCAGCAGTCCTTTATCTAGCATGATTCTTTTACTTCATCTACAAATGTACCATGTGTAATGATGCGGTTGGGTTAAGGAGGGGTAGTGCACATGAGTTGGTCATTGAATAAGGACAGCATGCACATGCAGTCTGGCAAACAAGCTGTATGTGTGTGTGCACATACAGAATGTTCATGTGCTTTACCTCTCACCAATCCAACTCCCTCCTGTCCCTCGCCTAGTGGTCGCCCTTCTTTTTCCCCTAACTCCTCCCTCCCTCACTCACTGGTCCCATTCCCCGGGCGACACGGCTTCAGCCTTGAGTCGTTTGTCCGCCTCCGCCACTCTCTTGCAGCCGCCTCCCTCGCCAAGTGGTTTCCCTGCCTTCCCACCTTAACCCACCCCTTTCCCCCATCCCACTCACTGGTCCCACTCCCCAGGTGACACCACTTCAGCCTTGAGCCGTCTGACCGCCTCCGCCACTCTCTTCGCCGCCGCCTCCCTCGCCTTCTCCTCAAACTCATCCTACCGTTCGCACACAGATGGTCAGGTGGACCAAGTTGACTGGGAAGGAACAAAGGATCGACTGGGAAACAATTTCAGAAGATTGAGCAATGGAGCTACCTGGGAATAGGAAATAACTGGGCGTAGAAGAGACTGCAGCAGCCAGCCAGCGTTAGAGAGGACATATGCACAACTGAAGGAGCTGACAGTAGATTCAAGGAGCCAGCACACCAACAACGGACCAGCTTAGCAGTCGCTACAGCTGCGTCTCACCAGGGATTCCAGTGTAGCAGCAGGCTTCTTGACGGCAGCAAAGCCCTTCTTCTTGCTCTCTACCAGCACGCCTCCACCCTTGCTCTGCAGCACGGGCACCAGCAGCACACCGCGCTCCTGCAACTGCTTTTGGTACCCCTCAACTCGCTTCATTGCCTGCTGCATTGCCTCCTTTCGCCCCGACAGAATTACCTGCACGCACACAGCACGATCAAGAATTCTCAAAAGCGACTCCTATCCGCACGCTTCATCGCCTGCTCCACCGCCTCCCTGCACCCTGATAGAATCACCTGCACGCTCACAGCATGGCGAGCAGGGCGGCCTCTGAGTTGACTCAAGAGTCATCGCTTGCTGCACCGACTCCCTGTGCCCCAACACAATCACATGCACGCACAAAGCACGGCAGAACAGGGCAGAGCAGGGCGGAACTGCAGCTCCAGTCCCCACACTGGCACTGCAGCTCTAGTCCCCACGCTAGGACTACAGCTTCAGTCCCCGAGCTAAAACTGCAGCTCCAGTCCCAGCGCTGGGATTGCAGCTCCAGTCCCCGCGCTGGCACTGCAGCTCCAGTCCCCGCGCTGGGACTGCAGCTCCAGTCCCTGCGTTGGGACTGCAGCTCCAGTCCCCCAGCTGGGACTGCAACTCCAGTCCCCACGCATGGAGGGGCCCACTTCATTTCCCCTCAATGCACTTTCCGCACATGTGCGGATCCTTCCGCGTTTTGGGGCTGGAAGCGCCCATTCCGAGCATTTTTCTTCCGCAGGGTCACGTGGCTGCGCTTGTCTGTGCCTTTTGCCAAGCCAACAAGGGCGTGGGAGGGTTGCAAGTATCATCGGACATCGGCGCTCGCGAATGAAGAGCGCCCGCTGCACTTCCTGTACATGTGCGCATCCTTCCGCGTTTTGGGGCTAGAAGCGCTCGTTCCGAGCGTTTTTCTTCCGCCGCGTCACGTGGCTGTGCTTGTCTGGTCCTATTGCTAAGCCAGCAAGGGCGTCGGAGGGTTGCGAGCATCATCGGTCATCGGCGCTCGCGAACGAAGAGCGCCCGCTGCACTTTCAATACATGTGTTGATCCTTCCGCGATTTGGGGCTGGAAGCGCTCGTCCCGAGCGTTTTTCTTCCGCCAGGTCATGTGGCTGCGCTTTTCTAAGCCTATTGCCAAGCCAGCAAGGGCGTGGGAGGGTTACGGACATCATCGGTCATCGGCTTTCGCGAATGAAGAGCGCCTGCCGCACTTCCTGTACATGTGTGGATATTTCTGCGTTTTTGGGCTAGAAGCGCTCCTTCCGAGCGTTTTTCTTCTGCTGGGTCGCGTGGCTGTGCTTGTCTGTGCCTATTGCCAAGCCAGCAAGGGCGTGGGAGGGTTGCGAGCATCATCGGTCATCGACGCTCGCGATTTAAGAGCGCCAGCTGCACTTCATGAACATGTGCGGATCCTTCCTTGTTTTTGGGCTAGAAGCGCTCGATTCGAACGTTTTTCTTCCGCCGGGTCACATGGCTGCGCTTGTCTGGGCCTATTGCCAAGCCAGCAAGGGCATGGGAGGGCTGCGAGCATCATCGGTGATCAGCGCTCGCGAATGAAGAGCGTCCGCTACACTTCCAGCACTTGTGCGGATCCTTCCACGTTCTAGGGCTAGAAGCGCTCGTTCCGAGCGCTTTTCTTCTGTCGGGTCACGTGGCTGCACTTTTGTGGGCCTTTTGCCAAGCCAGCAAGGGCGTGGGAGGGTTGCAAGCATCTTCGGCCATCGGCGCTCGCGAATGAAGAGCGCCCGCTGCACTTTCTGCACATGTGCGGATCCTTCCGCGCTTTGGGGTTGGAAGCGCTTGTTCCGAGCGTTTTCTTCCGCCGGGTCACGTGGCTGCGCTTGTCTGGGCCTATTGCCAAGCCAGCAAGGGCGTGGGAGGGTTGCGAGCATCATCAGTTATCGGCGCTCGCGAATGAAGAGCGCCCGATGCACTTCCTGTAGGCGTGCGGATCCTTCCGCGGTTTGGGGCTGGAAGCGCTTGTTCCAAGCGTTTTTCTTCCGCCAGGTCATGTGGTTGCGCTTTTCTGGGCCTATTGCATAGCCAGCAAGGGCGTGGGAGTGTTGCAAGCATCATCGGTCATCGACGCTCGCGAATGAAGTGCGCCCGCTGCACTTCCTGTACATGTGCGGATCCTTCCGCGTTTTGGGGCTGGAAGCGCTCATTCCAAGCCTTTTTCATCCGCCGGGTCACGTGGCTGCACTTGTGTGGGCCTATTGCCAAGCCAGCAAGGGTGTGGGAGGGTTGCAAGCATCATCGGTCATCGGCGCTCGCGAATGAAGACCGCCCGCTGCACTTCCTGCACATGTGCGGATCCTTCCGTGTTTTAGGGCTAGAAGCGCTAGTTCCGAGCGTTTTTCTTACGTGGTTGCGCTTGTCTGGTCCTATTGCCAAGCCAGCAAGGGCGTGGGAGGGTTGCAAGCATCATCGGTCATCGGCGCTCGCGAATGAAGAGCGCCCGCTGCACTTCCTGCACATGTGCGGATCCTTCCGTGTTTTGGGGCTAGAAGCGCTAGTTCAGAGCTTTTTTCTTCCGCCGGGTCACTTGGCTGTGCTTGCCTGGTCCTATTGCCAAGCCAGCAAGGGCGTGGGAGGGTTGCGAGCATCATCGGTCATCGGCGCTCGCAAATGAAGAGCGTCCGCTGCACTTCCTGTACATGTGTTGATCCTTCCGCGAGTAAGGGCTGGAAGCGCTCGTCCCGAGCGTTTTTCTTCCGCCAGGTCATGTGGCTGCGCTTTTATAAGCCTATTGCCAAGCCAGCAAGGGTGTGGGAGGGTTACGGGCATCATCGGTCATCGGCGTTCGCGAATGAAGCGCGCCCGCCGCACTTCCTGTACATGTGCAGATCTTTCCTCGTTTTGGGGCTGGAAGCGCTCCTTCCGAGCGTTTTTCTTCCGCCGGGTCACGTGGCTGTGCTTGTCTGGGCCTATTGTCAAGCCAGCAAGGGCGTGGGAGGGTTGCGAGCATCATCGGTCATCGGCGCTCGCGAATGAAGAGCGCCCGCTGCACTTCCTGCACATCCTTCCGTGTTTTTGGGCTAGAAGCACTCGTTCCGAGCGTTTTTCTTCCACCGGGTCACGTGGTTGCGCTTGTCTGTGCTTATTGCCAAGCCAGCAAGGGCGTGGGAGGGTTGCGAGCATCATCGGTCATCGGCGCTCGCGAATGAAGAGCGCCCGCTGCACTTCCTGCGCATGAGCAGATCCTTTTGTTTTGGGGCTAGAAGCGCTCGTTACGAGCGTTATTCTTTCACCGGGTCACGTGGTTGCGCTTGTCTGGGCTTATTGCCAAGCCAGCAAGGGCGTGGGAGGGTTGCGAGCATCATCGGTCATCAGCGCTCGCGAATGAAGAGCGCCCGCTGCACTTCCTGCACATGTGCATCCATCCGTGTTTTGGGGCTAGAAGCCCTCGTTCCGAGCGTTTTTCTTCCGCCGGGTCACGTGGCTGCGCTTTTCTGGGCCTATTGCCAAGCCAGCAAGGGCGTGGGAGGGTTGCGAGCATCATCGGTCATCGGCGCTCGCGAATGAAGAGCGCCCGCTGCACTTCCTGCACATGTGCGGATCCTTCCGTGTTTTGGGGCTATAAGCGATAGTTCCGAGCGTTTTTCTTCCGCCGGGTCACGTGGCTGTGCTTGTCTGGTCCTATTGCTAAGCTAACAAGGGCGTCGGAGGGTTGCGAGCATCATCGGTCATCGGCGCTCGCGAATGAAGAGCGCCCGCTGCACTTCCTCCACATGTGCAGATCCTTCCGTGTTTTGGGGCTAGAAGCCTTCGTTCCGAGCGTTTTTCTTCCGCCGGGTCACGTGGTTGCGCTTGTCTATTGCCAAGCCAGCAAGGGCGTGGGAGGGTTGCGAGCATCATCTTTGATCGGCGCTAGCGAATGAAGAGCGCCCGCTGCACTTCCAGCACATGTGCGAATCTTCCGCGTTCTGGGGCTAGAAGCGCTTGTTCCGAGCGCTTTTCTTCTGCCGGGTCACGTGGCTGCGCTTGTCTGGGCCTATTGCTAATCGAGCAAGGGCATGGGAGGGTTGCGAGCATCATGGGTCATCGGCGCTCGCGAATGAAGAGCGCCCGCTGCACTTCCAGCACGTGTGCGGATCCATCAGCGTTCTAGGGTTAGAAGCGTTCGTTGCAAGGGTTTTTATTCTGCCGGGTCACAAGACTGCGCTTGTCTGGGCCTATTGCCAAGCCAGCAAGGGCGTGGGAGGGTTGCGAGCATCATCGGTCATCGGCGCTCGCGAATGAAGAGCGCCCGCCGCACTTCCTGTACATGTGCGGATCCTTCCGCGTTTTGGGGCTGGAAGCGCTCCTTCCGAGCGTTTTTCTTCCGCCGGGTCACGTGGCTGTGCTTATCTGGTTCTATTGCCAAGTCAGCAAGAGCGTGGGAGGGTTGCGAGCATCATCTTTGATCGGCGCTAGCGAATGAAGAGCGCCCGCTGCACTTCCAGCACATGTGCGAATCTTCCGCGTTCTGGAGCTAGAAGCGCTTGTTCCGAGCGCTTTTCTTCTGCCGGGTCACGTGGCTGCGCTTGTCTGGGCCTATTGCCAAGCGAGCAAGGCCGTGGGAGGGTTGCGAGCATCATGGGTCATCGGCGCTCGCGAATGAAGAGCGCCCGCTGCACTTCCAGCACATGTGCGGATCCATCAGCGTTCTAGGGTTAGAAGCGTTCGTTGCAAGGGTTTTTATTCCGCCGGGTCACAAGACTGCGCTTGTCTGGGCCTATTGCCAAGCCAGCAAGGGCGTGGGAGGGTTGCGAGCATCATCGGTCATCGGCGCTCGCGAATGAAGAGCGCCCGCCGCATTTCCTGTACATGTGCGGATCCTTCCGCGTTTTGGGGCTGGAAGCGCTCCTTCCGAGCGTTTTTCTTCCGCCGGGTCACGTGGCTGTGCTTGTCTGGTTCTATTGCCAAGTCAGCAAGGGCGTGGGAGGGTTGCGAGCATCATGGGTCATCGGCGCTCGCGATTGAAGAGCGCCAGCTACACTTCCTGCACATGTGCGAATCTTTTCTTCTTTTTGGGCTCTAAGCGCTCGATTCGAGCGCTTTTCTTCTGCCGGGTCACGTGGCTGCGCTTGTCTGGGCCTATTGCCAAGCTAGCAACGGCGTGGGAGGGTTGCGAGCATCATCGGTCATCGGTGCTCGCGAATGAGGAGCGCCCGCTGCACTTCCTGTACATGTACGGATCCTTCCGCGTTTTGGGGGTGGAAGCGCTCGTTCCGAGCGTTTTTCTTCCGCCGGGTCACGTGGCTGCGCTTATCTGGGCCTGTTGCCAAGCCAGCAAAGGCGTGGGAGGGTTGCGAGCATCATCGGTCATCGGCGCTCGCGAATGAAGAGCGCCCGCCGCACTTCATGCACATGTGCAGATCCTTCTGTGTTTTGGGGCTATAAGCGCTCGTTACGAGCGTTTTTCTTCCGCCGGGTCACGTGGCTGCGCTTGTCTCGGCCTATTGCCAAGCCAGCAAGGGCGTGGGAGGGTTGCGAGTATCATCTGTCATCGGCGCTCACGAATGAATAGCGCCCGCTGCACTTCTAGCACATGTGTGGATCCATCAGCGTTCTAGGGCTAGAAGCGCTCGTTGCGAGAGTTTTTTTCCGCCAGGTCACGTGATTGCGCTTGTTTGGGCCTATTGCCAAGCCAGCAAGGGCGTGGGAGGGTTGCGAGCATCATCGGTCATCGGCGCTCGCTAATGAAGAGCGTGCGCTGCACTTCCGGCGCATGTGCGGATCCTTCCGTGTTTTGGGGCTATAAGCTCTCGTTCCGAGCGTTTTTCTTCCGCCGGGTCACGTGGCTGCGCTTTTCTGGGCCTTCTGCCAAGCCAGCAAGGGCGTGGAGGGTTGCGAGCATCATCGGTCATCGGCGCTCGCGAATGAAGAGCGCCCGATGCACTTCCTGCACATGTGCGGATCCTTCCGCGTTTTGGGGCTAGAAGCTCGTTCTGAGGGTTTTTATTTCGCCGGGTCATGTGACTGTGCTTGTCTGGGCCTATTGCCAAGCCAGCAAGGGCGTGGGATTGTTGCGAGCATCATCGGTCATCGGCGCTCGCTAATGAAGAGCGCCCGCTGCACTTCCTGTACATGTGCAGATCCTTCCGCGTTTTGGGGCTGGAAGCTCTCGTTCCGAGCGTTTTTCTTTGTGAGCAAACACTTGGAAGGGATGGCATGTCTTCGTGAGCAGATGGGTGCGGTCACAGCAGAAGGCGGAGAAGGTGGCAGAGGGCAGCGATGCCTTCATCGTGCTGCGACTGGACGGCCAAGTCAGGAAATCCGGCTCTGTGAGTTTGACGCTCAATCCTGGTGCTGCTTAATTTGCTCGTTTAGTCTCGCCTTTCCTCACTTGAATTTAGCCGTGATCATGAGCGATTAATCCTCTGATGGTTTCTTCTGTCGCTGCTGCTTCTGCATGCCATTGATTGTGCCGTCTCCAATTTCTCACTATCGTTTTCCCTCTCACTCTCACTCCCCATCACTCTCAGTCTCACTCTCACTCTCCCTCGCCCTCCCTTGTATCTTCCCCCAGGGCATGCCTGACTGCGCAGATCTTATCAACGAGCTGTCGTAGCCTTGTCAGCTAGCTTTGAGACGTCTCAACACTCTCACTCCCTCTCCCTCACTCTCTCCCTCACTCTCTCCCCCCAGGGCATGCCTGACTGGGCGGATCTTATCAACGAGCTGCCTCCTCTAGATAGCCTAGTCATCAACCTTGAGCGCTGGTTGCCATCCTGCTTGCCATAATAATGCAGATGTAGTAGAGCTACTGTGCTAATACTGTCAGCTACTGTGTGCTATTGAGAATGTGCTGTTAGAGTGTGGATCTCTATACGCTGTGTTTACTGTTAGTTTAATCAAACCCCAGGAGGAAATGGCACACTAAGTCCTAGAAGGTTCAGAAGATGCAAACTTATTCAATATTGCATAAAAAATCCAGCTTCAGTCTTTTTCAGTATTTTTAACCCTTGGCATTCTTGCCACACATTTGTGTGTGATGTGTTGTTTTGTATAGGAAAATGCTTTGCTATAAATGATCTCAAAGTGAGAACAACTATTTATGTGGATGTTAATATGTGTTCTCTCCTGCCGCCTGTCAGCGGAACCGCCGACTCACTTTGCATCGGCTTGCGTCTCCGGCCAGCAGGGACGGGCGGGGAGGAGAGGGCCCTTCTCACCTCGTCGGCGCGAACGATGCCATGTCACCATCCCCGTACCCTCATCCGATGGTGTTGATGTCAGAACCAGCGAGAACGGGAAGACACTTAGCCCGTTCGCAGAAAGGTGTTACTGGGCCTGTCAAGTTTGGCGAACAGCCTATTCCAGTCGTCAATAGTGTTCGCAGCTCCCCTCCCCACCATTTAGCGGACATTCCCGAGGCTTCCCGCCCCGCCTCGTCAGCGCAACCATCCCAAAGTGACTCTGCCTGCGGCCTGCGCCACCTTGGGGTTGCACCAGAGCGGGAATTCAGTTCGGTTTTTTTTTTTTTTTTTTTTTTTTTTTTTGATATCGTATACATTACAGGAATGTACAGACACCGGCAGTCGTAACTGTCATAGGGAGGGGAGCGCTACAATAGCTAGTATCGCAGATCCCCTCTGAGGCATCTACGGGATTCAGTTCGGTGTCCATGGCGACTCGACTCAAGGGCGGTGTTCGCCAGCACCAATGTAGCGAAAAAACATGGGATAAGGACGGGATCAGGAAGGTGGGTCTCGCCTTCCTGATCCCGTCCGTTAGTGTTCGTTTACCTCCGTCAGCCTGGTCAGCCCGTAAAAAAGGTGCCGAGCCTCCCCAACTGTCCAAACCAACAATCAAAGGGGGTGTCTGGCGAACGCCCCCATTTCTCCCACAAAACGAAATGCTCGACGGCATATGGAAGCGGGGAAGCAACTTCGTCCCCAGGCAAAGTTCCATCCCCAGGCCATGCCATCGCCATGCCTCGTTTTTCGAAGCACAGCGATGGCACAGCCGTCGCATTGCCGTTCAGAGGGGAACCTCTGAACAAGCCAGTTGTTTGACAAAGGGGGGTTCGAATACCCCCCATTTTTCCCCACCCGAACACACCTTCGAAAAGCCCCTCGCGCATGACGGGGTGAGGGGGTTGTATTTGAGATGGGTGGTTTTTTTTTTTTGCGATTGTTACCCTGGTTCGTTTTTTACCCTCGGTCTGGCACTGGTCAGTGGCCCAAAAGGTAAGCTCCCTCCTCTACCCTTGCCCCCCCCCCCCCCCCCCCCCCCCCCCCCACCCCGCGCCGCTGTCACTGCACCCTTCTGCATCTAGCGTTTCTTCTCGCATGCAAACGTGCTCACTCACGTGCCACTCTGCTCACCGTTCGCACTCCTATCTTGTTCGCTGCCACTTGCTTGCTTTCTCGCACTCCTTCCTTGTTCGCTTTCGGCTACCCGCTCTTGCTCTTGCTCTCAGTGCCACTCTGTCGTGTGCTGTCTCTGCTGCTCTGAGGCTAATTCTACCCTCTGTGCCTCTCTGCTCTCTCTGCTCCTCGTTCAGACTCAACCACGGGGCGATAGCTACTGGAGCAGCAGGGGGGACGACGCTGCATTGCTGTGGCGAGCGGGAGAGGCGAGCGGCGAGCTGGAGTGCTGCTGGCTGATCCTGGCGCTGCTGGAGTGCTGCTGGCTGATCATGGCGCTGCTGGAGTGCTGCTGGCTGATTCTGGCGCTGCTGGAGTGCTGCTGGCTGATCATGGCGCTGCTGGAGTGCTGCTGGCTGATCATGGCGCTGCTGGAGTGCTGCTGGCTGATCATGGCGCTGCTGGAGTGCTGCTGGCTGATCCTGGCGCTGCTGGAGTGCTGCTGGCTGATCCTGGCGCTGCTGGAGTGCTGCTGGCTGATCCTGGCGCAGTGGACGGGCGCAGTGGGATGACGCACGGCACTGGCGTGTGGAGCAGCAAGGCAACTGGGAAGTGTCTTTCCCCTCGCCTTCCCTTCTCGTTCCCCACCCTCCATCCGTTTCGTTTCGTTTCGTTTCGTCATTCCGTGTTTTCCGCACCTCGTTCTTCACTCCATCGTCCTGCATTTCGCGTTTATTTCGCATTTCGCGTTTATGATACGCTCGGCTGCAGCCTAGTAGATGTCCTCCGCGGGTTTTGGGTAGCATAGATTATGGGTTGGGTAGCATAGAGTTTGGGTTTTGGGTAGCATAGCTCCTCCCTCTGCTAGCTGCAGCCGACGTATCATGGACGTGCATCCATCCCACCACCTCGTTTCCACGTGTTGTTCTCCGCTTTCAGTTTCGCACTTTGTTTTTCCGCTTTCAATTTCCGCATTTCATTTCCTTGTGTTCGTATTGCTGTCTTTTCCATTTCGCAAATCTGTTTACTGACTTCGTGCATCTGTCTGTGTGTTCCCTACCCCTGTTTTTCAGCAATCAAGGCTTATTCAGCGCATCAATCAAGGCTTCTGCCTCCTACCCGCCCTGCTGACCACCCGCTCTTCTCGAGGCGGGCACTGAGGGCAAGGAGGCGCGGAGGCAAGGAGGCGGCACTTCAGCAGAGGTGTAGTGCGGTGTGGAATGGTATGGTGTGGCATGAGGAGGAGGCGGACACTTGGGGCAACGAGCCGGCGCGGAGGCAAGGAGGCCTTGAGGCGTCCCTTCAGGCGAGGAGGCGGCACTCGAGGCGAGGAGCAGGTGCAGTGTGGTGTGGTATGGTGTGGTGAGGAATGGTGTGGAGTTGTGTGGTGTGGCGGACCGAGGAGGACGGGCGAGCGTGGTGGGATGACCTACGGCCGGCAGCCACTGCCGTGTGGCTGCCTCCTACTCGCCATGCTGACCACCCGCTCAAGGCAACGAGGACACTTCAGGTGAGCATTCGAGGCGGCGGCACTTCAGGTGAGCATTCGAGGCGGCGGCACTTCAGGTGAGCATTCGAGGCGGCGGCACTTCAGGTGAGCATTCGAGGCGTCGGCACTTCAGGTGAGCATTCGAGGCGGCGGCACTTCAGGTGAGCATTCGAGGCGGCGGCACTTCAGGTGAGCATTCGAGGCGGCGGCACTTCAGGTGAGCATTCGAGGCGGCGGCACTTCAGGTGAGCATTCGAGGCGGCGGCACTTCAGGTGAGCATTTGAGGAGACGGCACTTCAGGTGAGCATTTGAGGAGACGGCACTTCAGGTGAGCATTTGAGGAGCCAAGGAGGCGGACACTTCGATCGTGGCAAGGTGGACACTTGAGGCAAGGAGAGGAGGAGACTGCAGAGTAGCAGGTGTAGTGTGGTGCGGTGTGGTTTGGTATGGAGTGGTCTGGAATGTTCTGGTTTTGTGTGGTGTGGTGGAGCGAGGAGGACGGGCGAGCGTGGTGGGATGACGCACGGCCGGCAGCCAGTGGCGTGTGGCTGCCTCCTACTCGCCCTGCTGACCACCCGCTCAAGGCAAGGAGGGCACTTGGGGCAAGGAGGTAAGCATGCGACTCTTGGGGCTCGAGGCAAGGAGGACACTTGGGAAAGGAGGACGAGGCAACCAGGCGGCACTTCAGGTGAGGGGACGAGGTGGCAAGGAGGGGGCACTTCAGGCGAGGATGCGGCACTTCAGGCGAGGAGGCAGCACGTCCGGCAAGGGGTGAGGCGGAGGAACGTGAGGGAGTGGTTGATGGGTTGGACGAGGGGATGCATGACTGGGATGCTGTGGGAATGAGAAACGGAGAGTAGCGGTGGGAATGTGAGGCAGAGAGGGTGGGGCCCCCTCTCGTAAGTCCTCCCGGCGGCCCCGCCCCTCGCTGCTCCACGTCCTCATTCGTCAGCACTGCCCTCCACGCACCTCCTCTTCCGCCTCTGACGCCCAACCTGACCTGCACTCCGTCCTCTGGTTTTGGTGTGGAGTGGTGTGGTGTGGTGTGGTGTGGTGTGGTGTGGTGTGGTGTAGCAGCAAGGAGGGCACTTCAGGTGCGCATTCGAGGCGGCGGCACTTCAGGTGAGCATTCGAGGCGGCGGCACTTCAGGTGAGCATTCGAGGCGGCGGCACTTCAGGTGAGCATTTGAGGCGGCGGCACTTCAGGTGAGCATTCGAGGCGGCGGCACTTCAGGTGAGCATTCGAGGCGGCGGCACTTCAGGTGAGCATTCGAGGCGGCGGCACTTCAGGTGAGCATTCGAGGCGGCAGCACTTCAGGTGAGCATTCGAGTAGACGGCACTTCAAGTGAGCATTCGATACGGCGGCACTTCAGGTGAGCATTCGAGGGAACAGCGCTCCAGGTGAGCATTCGAGGCGGTGGCACTTCAGGTGAGCATTCGAGGCGGCGGCACTTCAGGTGAGCATTCGAGGAGACGGCACTTCAGGTGAGCATTCGAGGCGGCGGCACTTCAGGTGAGCATTCGAGGCGGCGGCACTTCAGGTGCGCATTCGAGGCGGCGGCACTTCAGGTGAGTATTCGAGGCGGCGGCACTTCAGGTGAGCATTCGAGGCGGCGGCACTTCAGGTGAGCATTCGAGGCGGCGGCACTTCAGGTGAGCATTCGAGGCGGCGGCACTTCAGGTGAGCATTCGAGGCGGCGGCACTTCAGGTGAGCATTCGAGGCGGCGGCACTTCAGGTGAGCATTCGAGGCGGCAGCACTTCAGGTGAGCATTCGAGTAGACGGCACTTCAAGTGAGCATTCGATACGGCGGCACTTCAGGTGAGCATTTGAGGAGACAGCAGTCCAGGTGAGAATTCGAGGAGACGGCACTTCAGGTGAGCATTCGAGGCGGCGGCACTTCAGGTGAGCATTCGAGGCGGCGGCACTTCAGGTGAGCATTCGAGGCGGCGGCACTTCAGGTGAGCATTCGAGGAGACGGCACTTCAGGTGAGCATTCGAGGAGACGGCACTTCAGGTGAGCATTCGAGGCGGTGGCACTTCAGGTGAGCATTCGAGGCGGCGGCACTTCAGGTGAGCATTCGAGGAGACGGCACTTCAGGTGAGCATTCGAGGCGGCGGCACTTCAGGTGAGCATTCGAGGCGGCGGCACTTCAGGTGAGCATTCGAGGCGGCGGCACTTCAGGTGAGCATTCGAGGAGACGGCACTTCAGGTGAGCATTCGAGGCGGCGGCACTTCAGGTGAGCATTCGAGGCGGCGGCACTTCAGGTGAGCATTCGAGGCGGCGGCACTTCAGGTGAGCATTCGAGGCGGCGGCACTTCAGGTGAGCATTTGAGGAGACGGCACTTCAGGTGAGCATTTGAGGAGACGGCACTTCAGGTGAGCATTCGAGGCGGCGGCACTTCAGGTGAGCATTCGAGGAGACGGCACTTCAGGTGAGCATTCGAGGCGGCGGCACTTGAGGTGAGCATTTGAGGAGCCAAGGAGGCGGACACTTGGCTCGTGGCAAGGAGGACACTTGAGGCAAGGAGAGGAGGAGACTGCAGAGTAGCAGGTGTAGTGTGGTGCGGTATGGTTTGGTATGGAGTGGTCTGGAATGTTCTGGTTTTGTGTGGTGTGGTGGAGCGAGGAGGACGGGCGAGCGTGGTGGGATGACGCACGGCCGGCAGCCAGTGGCGTGTGGCTGCCTCCTACTCGCCCTGCTGACCACCCGCTCAAGGCAAGGAGGGCACTTGGGGCAAGGAGGTAAGCATGCGACTCTTGGGGCTCGAGGCAAGGAGGACACTTGGGAAAGGAGGACGAGGCAACCAGGCGGCACTTCAGGTGAGGGGACGAGGTGGCAAGGAGGCGGCACTTCTGGCAAGGAGGCGGCACTTCAGGTGAGGAGGCGGCACTTGAGGCGAGGAGGCGGCACGTCCGGCAAGGGTTGAGGCGGAGGAACGTGAGGGAGTGGTTGATGGGTTGGACGAGGGGATGCATGACTGGGATGCTGTGGTAATGAGAAACGGAGAGTAGCGGTGGGAATGTGAGGCAGAGAGGGTGGGGCCCCCTCTCGTAAGTCCTCACGGCGGCCCCGCCCATCGCTGCTCCACGTCCTCATTCTTCAGCACTGCCCTCCACGCACCTCCTCTTCCAGCTTTGACGCCCAACCTGACCTGCACTCCGTCCTCTGGTTTTGGTGTGGAGTGGAGTGGTGTGGTGTGGTGTGGTGTGGTGTGGAAGCAAGGAGGGGGGCGGCAGCATGGACGGGAGTCAACAGCATCATCGACATGTAAGTCTCTGCTTTGGCAGGTCGGAGGGGAGTCAACACCATCACCGACACTCATTCCTGGTAAGTTTCGTTTCCAGTTTCGTTTTTTGCATCTTTGTTGTCTACGTGCTAATGTCGCCTTGTGTTTCTGGTTTGGCCAGGAAGGAGTGGCAGGAGGGGAGGGGAGTAGAGTGGAGCGAAGCAGCATAGGAGGAGGAGGTGGAGGAGGAGGAGGAGGAGGTGGAGGAGGAGGAGGAGGAGGAGGAGGAGGAGGAGGAGGAGGAGGAGGAGGAGGAGGAGGAGGTGGAGGAGGAGGAGGAGGAAGAGGTGGAGGAGGAGGAGGAGCGGAGGAGCGGAGGAGCAAAAGCACTCTTCTGTGGTAACCCTCTTCGCTTGCCATATTTCTGTTTCTGTGAGCTCGGTTTGCCTATCTTCCCGCCTTGTGCCTACCTTCTGAATTCTGTTTGCCCTTTAAAGGCTTGCCCTGATTCTCTTTCCCTTGCTCTGTTTGTCCCGTTCTCTTTGCCTGGTTTCCAGAGGAGAAGAGGAGGGCGAGGAGGAGAGGAGGAGCGGCGGAACAGAAGCACTCGTCTCTTCTCTTCTCTGGTAACCCTCTTCGCTTGCCATACTTCTGTTTCCGTGAGCTCGGTTTGCCTATCTTCCATCCTTGACTCTCTTTTCTGAATTCGGTTTGCCTTGAAACGGCTTGCCCTGATTCTGTTTCCCTTGTTCTGTTTGTCCCGTTCTCTTTGCCTGGTTTGTCCAGAGGAGAAGAGGAGGGCGAGGAGGAGAGGAGGAGCGGCGGAACAGAAGCACTCGTCTCTTCTCTTCTCTGGTAACCCTCTTCGCTTGCCATACTTCTGTTTCCGTGAGCTCGGTTTGCCTATCTTCCTGCCTTGACTCTCTTTTCTGAATTCTGTTTGCCTTGAAACGGCTTGCCCTGATTCTGTTTCCCTTGTTCTGTTTGTCCCGTTCTCTTTGCCTGGTTGGTTTGTCCAGAGGAGAAGAGGAGGGCGAGGAGGAGCAGAGGAACAGGAGCAGTCGCCTCTGCTCTTCTCTGGTAAGCCTCCTCTTCTCCCCTTAAGTTCATTTTGCATTGACTCTGTATGCGTTGCCGTTTTTCAGTTTTTGTGAGCTCAATTTCCCTACTTTCCTTCATCTATCTGCCTTAACACTGTTTCTTAAATTCTGCCTCTTCCATTACACAGGAGATGCAGCAGAGGGGGCGAGGATCGGTCGGTTCTGCGCTTCTCTGGTAAGCTGATTTGCTAAATCGTCTTGCTTTATCGCCTTGCTTTTCTCCCCAACTGCCTGCTTTATCGCCTCAGAAAACTGACTGCTGTTTTATATTTCCTATCTTTTTACAGGAAGAAGACCGAAGACTGAAGACCAAAGACCCCCTCACCCCCCCCCCCTCTCCTCCCCTCCCCTCCCCTCCTCTCCCCTCCCCTCCCCTCTCCTCCCCTCCCCTCCCCTCCTCTTCCCTCCCCTCCCCTCCCCTCAAGTTGATATGCTCAACATGCGTGGGGAGCACTGAAGACCGCCAACGGTGGCATCAGGTGGAGTGCGGCAGGGGAGTGCTAACGGCGTTAGGGCTGGCCTCCTAACGCCTGAAGCGCCCCTGTGTGTGGGTGCTCTGATGATGGATGGCGGGACGCTGCCTGAAATCGGATGAGCCTCACCCCGCCTCCACCTGGGCCGGGCTCTGCCTGGTTTGAGCGAGGCTTGAGAGACGTTTCATGTCCTCCTCGTGCCACTGCGGGGTTGCGGAGCGGAGGTGGACTGCACGGCACACCAGCAACGGTCGTGGTGGTGGTGGGTGCTGTAAGTGTAGCTGCTTTCCGTGCTTTCCTTGCATGTTCATCTCCGCTGTTTCCTTGTTTGTTGCTTGTTTGTTGCTTCTTTGCTATTTCCTGGTTTGTTGCTTGTTTGTTGCTTCTTTGCTATTTCCTGGTTTGTTGCTTGTTCTTCGCTGTTTCCTTGTTTGTTTCCTTGTTTGTTGCTGTGCTTGCTTGCTTGCTTGCTGTTTGGTACTAACCCCCCGTGGTCCCCATGCAGGTCCCACACGAAGGGTCCCCACCTCAACGTGGTGTGTGGGTGTAACACAAGGGGTTAACCCCCCTAGTGGCCAAGAGGGGCCCAGAAGACCAAGAGAAGACCGTGGCGCGCTTTATTATTGCTTTAATGATTGTAGATTTAGATACGGTAATTGCCTAAATAACGATAGATCTGCTTAGGTTATAAATCACACAAATACGTCCCAGGAAGGACATTCAGCAATAGGTGGTTAAACATGCACCAGAGAAGCATATAGCAACATAGCTGATAAACAGGATCATCGATGTAAGCATGCAAATATAATTAATCATGCAACAGAGACATCCAGGCCCTCAGATTCGTTTTTGGCCTGTCTGATTCGTCAGACTAGTACACAGTTTTAGTCTGAAACTCCCAGAGTTGGTATTAAAAAATGGCTGAAATTTCAGAGTCTCTAAAAAAAAAAGTCTGAACATTCGAAATCAATGTATTCAATGTTCATCAGAAATGTATTCAATGTTTCATTCACCTGTTACCGAAACTAGACTAAGGGGATTTCGGCGAATCTGCAATGTCAGACGCGAATCTTGTGTCAGGGCGAATCCTATGGTGATTGGGTGAATCTTGTGGTGATTGGGCGAATCTTTTGCTGAGCGAATCTAGTGATGTGACAGGGCGAATCTGCAATGTCAGACGCGAATTTTTGGTGATTGGGCGAAATTGTTGCGCTATGACGGCAAAAATCTGTGGTGTCCGTGCGACTTTGCTATGATTGGGCGAAATTTCTTTGCTGTAAGGCGCGGATTTGCTGTGTCAAGGCGATTTTGCGTTGACAGTGCGAATCTGCTGTGACCCGTGAAGTCCGAATCACCAGTCAAGAACTCGTTTGTACTCTGAATTCATCAGAGTACACTCCCGAAAAACTCTGAAACGTCAGAGTCAGCCTATAAAAAAAATCTGATTTTCACAGAGTTGAGGCAATAAAAAATCTGATTTTTACAGAGTACACCCTAAAAAAAATCTGAAATCTCAGACTAAAACAAGCAAATCAGACAAAAAACTCTGACTTCTGGGGGCCTGGAGACATCCCTTTCATGGGACATTGCGACTGGTACTTCTGGCAGACAAAACCTAGGCGCACTGTTCTCCCGAGTGCATGGATGCTTGCTTGATATTGAGATGTGTACCACATTCTGAACTTTGCTCACATATTCTCAGGCTGATTGAGTCAGCATTCTGGTTGCTCACACCATGACTTGCATGGAAAGGTGGGCGGCAATGATACGGGGCAGCGTGCGCGGTACGGAGCGTGCTACGGGGCATGACAGGGCGTGGTGTGCTATGGGGCGCGCGGTACGGGCTGTGGGGCGTGACGTGACGGGGCATGTTACGGGACGTTTTTCTAGGATAGGTGATGACCTCATAGACTAAACTAGGTTAGAGACTGGTGATGACTTGATTCTTTTTCAGAAAACTAACTCATGGCAGGCGCAACACTCATGAAATTATGCAGATACTCAGGGATGTAGATATCTACGGTTTCCTCATTACAAGTTGGAAAGAAAGAATCGGGTGGGCCAATCCCAACCAGGGTTTTTTCACAAATCAGGCATAAAAGACATGGGAAGAGCAGGGCAGCCAAACAAAATTTACTATGAGCATGATAATGACAAATTATTGAGTGGAATGTCTGCCATGTTCCTGCAAGGCACAAGAAGAGATGGAGAAAGGCATATAGAATCAAACACATGTACAGTACAGGCATGTACAGTATTCCATTTCAGCTTTGAGAGCACATCAAACTAGCACAGGAGTCGAGATCCATTCATTCCAACAACACCATCCCCAGCAGCTCACCTATTTAGAGAGCAGTGAGATGAGCTCAGCCTTGGTGTCGCCACGCACGCCTCTCTGGCGGGCCAGCGCCCTCAGCTCGCCCAGCGTCTTGTTGGCCAACGATGAGGCTGCGATGGGCGTCGCCCTGTGGGTGATCAAGGGAGGGGACGAGGGGAAGAAGTTAAGGATGGTGAGCAGGACTGGTAAAGGGTTTAAGGACAACACATCCATATGACAGGTCAGCTCCCTCAGCTCGCCCAGCGTCTTGTTGGCCAACGACGAGGCTGCGATGGGCGTCGCCCTGTGGGTGAGCAGGGAGGGGACGAGGGGAGGAAAATGGCAAGGATGGTGAGGAAGGGGTTCACTCAACCTTATGGCACATGGTGGAAGGAGTATGGCACGGGGAGGAAGGAAGGCAAGGGTTGGGAAGGAGGAAGGCAGACGGAGGATTGCACAGCACAATGCCTGGTACTCTTAACAGCCAGAACTTACTTGGCAGCACCGTTGCCAGCGGGAGCAGCAGCAGCGGCAGGAGCGGCCGCAGCAGCAGCAGGGGCAGTAGAAAGGGCCTTAATAAGCTCCGCCTTGGTATCCCCCCGCACGCCCCTCTGCCTGGCGAGCGCCCGCAGCTCCCCCAGCGATTTGCCCTCCAGCCCAGACGCTCCCCCTGCCGCTCCCCCTGCTGCCGGCGCAGCGGCACGAGCAGGCGGAGCAGCAGCGGCCCTGGGCGCAGCAGGAGCAGGGGGAGCAGGAGCGGGAGTCCTGCCTCCGTCGAACGTCCCCCGGGAAATGGCATCCGCATTGGCATTCCCAAGAGCCGCCTCGTTAAGGTAGGTGTCAGCAAGCTGCACCCGCTTCACGTTCTCCTGCTCGGAAACCAGGAGGTGACCGTACTCCAGGAGAGTAGACAGAGGCATGCTCGGCTTCTCGAATTCCGGAGGGCCAGAGCGCGAGTTGACCAACTTCTTGCCCATGTTCTCAATCCCGATCGACCCCACCCAGTTGCGGACCAAATCGTCGTACACACGCGCGCGCAGCGCCCCGAAAAAGTCAATGGATTGGCCGGGGAAGGTGTCCACGAGCTGGACGACGTCAGCCTCCGACACGTTGTCTTCTTTAAAGATTCCCAAGCACACGCCGATGCGGTCGTCACGCGTGGGCGCCCAGTAGAACTTGTCCATGCGTCCGTCGCGGATGAGCGGCGCGTAGAGCGTTGAGAAGTCGTTTCCGGTGACGATGATTGGCACGCGGTTGATCTCCTCCTTGTTGTAAATGCCAGGCATCTGGTGGGGTTCAGAGTGGTTAGTGCACAAGGGAGAAAGCAGAAGGAAGAAGAGCGGGGAGGAGGTGAATGGAGTGGCGACATAGGGTTAGAACGATGATGGGCACGCGGTTGATCTCCTCCTTGCTGTAAATGCCGGGCATCTGGTGGGGGTCGGAATGAGGGGAGAAAAGAGGGGGATTGAGGTGACGACCATGGGCAAGCGTACAAACCCGCTCGTGCGCACCTGTGATCTCTGTCATCCCATTTCTTATCACTAGTTGTTCAGTTATTCACTAGCGAGCTGCCAGGCGATTCGGTGGAATAGCCGTAGGCTCCCCAATCCAGCGCGATTCAGGGTCCAATCCTCTCTTGAGGCACTCTCGCCACAACCTCGAGCTATCAGGTGTTGAACAATCCTTAAAAACCAAGTAATGCCGCCATGTGAGCTGTGCTAATCAGTGCCTGCCGCGCGAAGTAGGAGCCTTGAACCTGGACTTGCCTTTCACTTTCGCAATCCCTCTACTGTGCGCCTCGCAACTTTCACCATCTAAAGCTCATTTATTCAACGGGGACGAGAGAGCAGTGTCTACTAGCCTGCGCCACTGGCGCTAAGCACGCTTAACTAAGCAGCCAGGCGTACCACTCGTAACCAATCACTGACAAAGAAAACACGCCCAACAGAACCGTCGTTACCACTGTCGGAGACGCGCGGCGTACCTGGACGTTGGTGGGGTTGTCGGCGATGTTCATGAGCGTGGCGTTGACCATCTGGTTGTTCACCGTGTACTGCGTCGTGCCGCCCATGCGCCCCGCGCCCGCGTCGAGATCGTTGATGAACAGCGCGCACATCTTGCCCTTCTTGATCAGGTCCGACGCCTCGCGGTAACGCTGCGGGAGGAATAAGAGGGGAAAATCGAGACGGGTAGATAAGACGGGGGATGAATGCAAAGTGTTGCCACGCGGCGGTGGAACATAGACGCGGTGTGACGATTTAGGAGGCTGGAACACGAGGCGAAAAGCCGCCGGGAATCAAGAACAAAAGTCTCGGGCAGTTGATGCTCAGTCGCACTAAACGGAGGGACGCAACGACTAGGCGAGATAACGACCAGGCGACGTAACGACAGAGCGAGAAGGGGAATATCCTCTTGTCAAAGGGATTTCTTGCGGCAACGCGACGTGCTCTGCTCACCTGGCGAATGAGCTTAGCGGGCTCTCCGGCGTTGCCGCTCTCGAGCTCTCCCGCAGAGATCATGATGGGGTTGATGCCCATCTTCGCGAACACCAGCTCGCACTGTAACGCGGACAAAATGGCATATGCGGATGGAAGCGGGTTAGACAGCCATACTAGAGGAAATGCTCAAGCGTATAAACATGTCACTACAGAGGAATGAAACTAAGAAACTACCAGGAAATGACACAGCATTGCAAAAAGGATTAGAGGAAGTGGAGGGGCGGGGGTGGGAGGGAGGGGAGGGGGACGGCGAGCAATACAGAAGCAGCTATTACTCTTCGAAGTTGAAGATAAAAAAAAAGAGGGAAGAAGGGGGGGGAGGGGGGGGGAGGGGGGAGGGGGAGGGAGGAAAGGGGGGAGGAAACCCAAGGCGTGGAAGTCATACCTGGAAGGACTTGCCCTGGCCCTTGCCACCCCAGATGCCGAGAATGAGCGGCACGCGGATGTTGGGCAGCGCCATGAAGTTTTTGCAGATGTGCACCACCATCTTGTCCATGAACGCCGGCGCGATGTACAGCCCCTCGGCGGTCACGTTGCTCAGACTGCGGAGAAGCGCAAGAAGAAGGGGAGGAGAAGGATGGGAGGGGAAGGGGGAGGGGGAAGGATTGGAGGGGGGACAGTGGGTGGGCGGGGTGAGTGCGAAACGGGGAGCAACGAGTGGCTTGTGAGGCGCCGGTAGCAGTTTTTGCAGATGTGCACGACCATCTTGTCCATGAAGGCTGGCGCGATGTACAGCCCCTCCGCCGTCACGTTGCTCAGACTGGCGGGTGGGGATCAAGAGAAGGAGGGGAGCGGGAAGAAGGGGAGGGGAAGGAAGGGGAGGGGAAGGAAGGGGAGGGGAAGGAAGGGAAGGGGGAAGGAGGGGAAGGGGGAAGGAGGGGAAGGGGGAAGGAGGGGAAGGGGGAAGGAGAGGAGGGGGAAGAGGGGAAGGGGGAGAGTTGGTGAGGGGTGAGAGCGGAGTGGGGAGCAACGAGTCGCCAGGCGTCTGTAACACGCTTTGCAGATAAAGCGAGATAAGGTTGCTAGCAGACAACGAGAAAGATAGATAGTCAGGGCGCCGGGCTATAGATAATGAGAAAAAAAGCTAAGATAATAAGAAACAGACTAGACGCATACGAAAGGCAGAAGAGACGCGGAAACGATGCAGAGGGAACACGCGGGACGTACTTGCGCTGGCCCTGGCTCTGGTAGTCATAAGAGCTGAGCACGGCGGCGTGCGTGCCCTGTCCCCACCCGCCCTGGAACGCCGCGTCCACCATGCCCTTCCCGCGCGTGATGTCCTGCTGATCGTCGGAAATGTCGCGCCCAAGCCCCGCCCAGCGGTCCTCCGCCATGCATGTCACGCGCGCGCGGCCCGCGGGGGGAGCTCCGGAGAGCTTTGCGCCCGAGAGGGTCGCATTGCTGGAGAGCTGTGCGGACGAGCCGAGCAGCGCGGATGAGGCAATCTGCAGGCCGATACAGGGGGAGGAGAAGCAGAAGAGATGGAGAGGGAGGCGGGAGAAGGAAGGGAAGACGATGAGGGGAGTGCGGTCAAATGAGAACCGTGGAGCGTATGGCAAGGAGAATAGATTATGCAAAAAGGACGAAACAAGTTGTCGAGACGCGGAGTGAAAACAAGAAAACAAGGTGACGACATCATCGGGATAGAGGTTGGGATAGCGGACCTTGGCTGAGAGAGTGGTGGAAGCCATGGTGTCTGCTACGAGGTCAACACAGACGGAGAGCTAGTAGCGAGTGCACGGACGACAATCGCCAAAAAAGCCGGGCGAAGGCGAAGAGAACGAGTTACTCGCGGGAGCAAACTCGAGTCAAGTTGGCGAGTGAAGAATACGCAGTCAACACTCTCAGAGTTAGCAGACTGGGAAGACCAAGGCAGTAGCAGATTGAAGAAGAGGTTGGTGGGGAATGAAGAACCAGCTGATTGGCAGCCATGGCTGCCTGCCTGGTGTCGAGTTGGGCCACCACAGATGGTGGATGAGAGGATCCACCAGATGCCACGTCGGACAGATGCCACGGGACAAGGAGGGCTCTACGAGCACCACGGTCAACTACAGACCACGACGGCTCTCGAGGACCGATGAGGAGGAGGCTATCCGCTCTCGGATTTTGCCGCGTGGCAGGCGGTTCGATTCCGGGGAAATATCAGCCACAAGTGCTCGCTGAAACATTCCATCGGGCCTTGATTCGGGACAAGCTTCGGGAGCCACTAGATGGTCCATTTTGAATCTGGACGGACTACCAAGGCAGAGCTGGCTAGCTGGACACATCAAAACCACGTCAGCGGTTCCTGCGTGGATAACGAAAAAGAGTTCTTCAGGAGGTTGCTGCCCGAAAAGCTAAATTTTCAACTTGTGTGCTAGTTCGTCTTTCTGTCCCCCCAAAAAGCAGTCGCTAGGCAAACGGCCGTTCGTGAACCTAGACCCATTCCGTCGGCTCTTTGTCCGATGTGGAATCTGCCAGCATGGCCCAACCATTCCGACAGACGCTCTTTTCCAGGCTCGCCACGCTGGCAATTTGATCTATCACCCGTCTGTCGTCAATCCCAGACCAGCAATTTCGTTGGGGGGCACGTGTGGTGGAGACTGAGACGAACCTTGCCCAGTAACTCGTCCGCACCGGAGCCGCGCAATTCCCTGGGGCTCCCACGCATCCCCGCGAGACTCGTCGGCGCGCATGCCATGCCCTGCTGGTTTCCGCTTTCCCCCATGCATCTCCCACTACCCTTCCCCACCGTATTCAACACCCCTCCTCCCAAAGCCAACTGCCAAAATGCCAGCGGATTGCTCCATGGTGTAGCGAGGAAAAGCGAAGTGGATAGGCACGGAAATCTCAAGGCGAGAGACAGCTCAAATTGAGGCGAGCTGGGCATTATTTCGAAAATTGTCTTCTGCTCGCTCGTCTGCCTTTTCTGCTCTCCGTTGCTGACAAGTTAGCTCGTTCCTTCATCACTTCTTCGTCAGCTTCGTCAGCAAAGAGCAGCCATGGCCGCCGTCGCTCAGAAGGTACTTGTTCTCGTCAGATTAGGCCTGATTGACGTTACCGTTTAGGATTAAGCTCCTATTGTGAGTCACAGATCGGTCAGCATGCCGACGGCCAGAAAACTTGAAGAACCACAGTGATGGCATTAGGCGTTTTAACTGCCATCATAATCCCCGCAATGCCGCCTTTCTCCGTCCGTTTTCAATCTCTAACAATGCTATTCCATCTGCACATACGTCTCCGTTTCCCTCTCTTATCTGCAGTCCGCCTTCCTGGCAGCACCTGCTCTCTCCTCCATGGAGCAGGCACGCTCAGTGTCCATGTCGGTCTCGCTCCCAGCGATCCAGGCGAAGCAGCAGCGTCGGTCACTCGTCGCTGTCGCGGCCTTGACCGCTCGCGACCTGCAGAGCAAGTCACTGGAGCAGCTGCGCGCCATGGCCCGCATGAAGGGCATCACCGGCAACAACAAGGCCCAGCTCATCTCTGCCCTCACCGGGTGAGTGCTACTGCTTCCGCGAGTGATCCCCGTCCAGTAGCTGCTGGATTTTATGGGTTTCAGTCCGTCAGTGCATCATGCTTCCGTCCGCTTGTTAACCAGTTGTCGGCTCTTCGCATCGTAGTGTGTCCTTCCCTGGTTATTCGCAACTTTAAGCTCGCTCATAACTAAATGTCCTGAATCTTGTCTCTATTCCTGCCACTCTTTTAATATACCTTGCAGTGGTGCCGCCGCATCCAAGCCCTCATCGTACGCCAGCGCTGCAGCTGTCTCTGGCGACGAGGCGCTCCTGCAGAGCAAGACTCTGGGTGAGCTCCGCGCGCTCGCCTCGGCCAAGGGTCTCCGCGGCGACACCAAGGCGGAGATCATCAAGCTGCTCCTGTAAGCATGGCCCCCCGGTCCGTCGTCATTCTTGCATTTTTTTTTTCTCCTGACTCTTCTCTACTTTTGCCAAAATATTCATTCCGGATACTCTTTTCAGTTATGTAAGCCATTGTTACTTGTTTTACTTGCTAACGACCCTTGGTTATTCCCAACCACAGGAGCGTCGGCGGTGTCACCCCCGCCCCAGCAGCTCCCGCCATGTCCTTCTCCGCGGAGGCGCTCTCCCCCGTGGTCCCCACGACCCAATCCGTCTCCGACTACCAGCGCCGCCTCCAGACCAAGCCTATGTCCAAGCTGCGCGCCGTTGCCCGCATGCGCGGAGTCTCGGGGACCACCCGCGCGGAGCTGGTCGCGGGGCTTCTCGCGTTCCACGGCGGTGCCGGCGCTGTTGGCGCTTCCCCCTCCGCGGTCCAGGGTTTCGCGCAGGACAAGCCCGAGATTGTCGGCCAGCTAGAGAGCCTCGCGTTGAGCGAGCTGCGCGCGCTCGCTAAGGCGCGGGGAGTGCGCGGAGACACCCGCAAGGAGCTCATCAAGCTCCTGACGTAAGTACACTCTCTTATAATCCCTTAATCCAAACACGAACTTAAAGCTTGTATTGCTACCAAAGCCTTCGGACGGTGAACAATGTGCTTTTTACTGACGTGTCCCCTTATCTATTGCAGTGGCTCCGCCGCCCCCAAGGCTGCTGCCGCCGCTTCCTACACCAACGGCAGCGCTGTGGCCTCGTCCTCGTACTCGTCCTCCACCCCGTCCTACTCCGCTCCCGTGTCATCCTCCGCGCCGTCCCTCCCCAGCGCGAGTGTCCTCGCCACGAAGCCGCTCGCGCAGCTGCGCGCCATTGCCGCCCAAAGGGGTATCCGCGGTAACACCAAGCAGGAGCTGGTGAAGGCTCTGACCTCGTAAAAAGGGAATATTTGGGGAAGCTTATGTTATTTGTATGCATTTAGGCCACCACGAATTGTCTCCTTTTTTTTTTGGGCTCTAGAGCCTTCAACCATTAAATATTAAAGCTTTCACTTGCTGTTCACAATATGAATGGGGAGAGGAGGAGGTTGATTTGATACCCTATGGTTAGGGAAGGAGGGGGAGTGGGCAGGGCACTAGCTCGCATAGTGACGTGATGTTCCAGGACGTTCTGATACCGTAGTCTCACTCCTGCCCTGTGCCATAGACATCACGAGAATCACTTCGTGTGCTCCGACATGTTCAGCTTGCCATTGTCACTGAACCCACTGGTACCATGAGGGCAATATTCATGGTTTGAATCACAATTGCAATGTGGGGAAAGGCTACTGTTTATCGTCTGAGCATAGTGTTGTGTTGTGGCCTCCAATGCAGAACAATTCAGTTGGATGATTAGTCCCAGGTGGATGCTTGCTTGCGTCCGATGTGATGTACAACAGTAATTGATTTGCCAGACGACATCACATCAGATTCTGCCTGACAACTGAAGATTGCCACAGCCATAAGTCACACTTTCCATTCAATGATGTCAACATGCTTTTCGCACACCCCAACACGTCTGACCCCAAAGACAAATGCAAACTGAAGCTTTAATGCCACTCAGCTGCATTCACATATATACAGGACAGGCTTTCATGCTGCACTTCATGTCTCATACTGCACATCATGTTTGCACCTGGAAGCACAGACGGCAATGCAAAACAGGCATCAACAACCATCAGGAGCTCCCACGGAGCATAACAAGAAGCTGAGCATGCAACAACGATCGATCAGTCACACAAGTCACACATCCCGTATGTGTCTGTCTCCACAACGACAACCCTGAACTTCAATGGAGAGATGAGAGTGACTCGTCGTACCTGGAAGAGTCCTCCTCCCTTCTTGAGCAGAAAGCCCGCTTCATTGAGGCTGTCAATCAGCTCATCAATAACCAACAAACTCAGAAAGCTGACTAATGAGCCGACTCAAGAGTGATGAGGGTGACTCGTACCTGGAAGAGCCCTCCACCCTTCTTCAGCAGGAAGCCCGCTTCATTCAGGCTGTCAATCAGTGCATCGAGATCCGGCACTCTCAGACACATGTCATCCGCTAACTGGGCCAGCTCCTGCCAGGCATTGGGGATGCGGAAGTTGGGCAATGGGGGTATGGAAGAAGACCATGAGGCACGGTATGAGCGCTTCGAGGTACGGCACTCTGAGACACATGTCGTTCGTTAACTGGGCCAGCTTCTGACAGGCACAGGGAGAGTCGGGGAAGTATGAAGGCACGGCATGAGGGCGAAGGAACTGCTTTGACCCCATATAATCCCTTGAGGTGATACTTGAAACAAACCTTCCTGGAGAAGCATGTCTTGATGGCCTGCTTGTCGGTGCGCTGCAGGGCTGCCAGGAACCGCTTTGACTACTTTGACTTGCTCGAGGTGACTTGTGATGTGAGTGGTGATGTGAGTGGTGGTAAGAGTAAAGTAGAATTTCAAAGTCAGGACAGACCTTCCTTGAGAAGCACGTTTTGATGGCCTGCTTGGCAGTGCGCTGCAGCGCAGCCAGGAACCGCTTTGACTCCTTTGACTTGCTCGAGGTGACTTTTGTGGTGAGTAGTCATGTGAGTTGACTCAAATGTTGAAAGCCAAGACAGACCTTCCTTGAGAAGCACGTTTTGATTGCCTGCTTAGCCGTGCGTTGCAGGGCGGCAAGGAACCGCTTTGACTCCTTTGACTTGCTCGAGCTGCCGCCCCGCCCCGCGTCAATGTTGCCCGCCTCGTCTGTTAGCTTGTCCAGCAAGCACTCCCCCATCAGCTCCACTGCCTCCTGGTGGCACAGGGAAAAGGGAGAAGGGAGAATAATGAGGTGTGAAGGATAGAGCAGAATGTATGAGTGAAGAGCCCGAATCATTACATGTCTATGTTGCCCGCCTCGTCTGTGAGCTTGTCTAACAAGCACTCCCCCATCAGCTCCACTGCCTCCTGGTGGCACAGGGAAGAGGGGTGGAGAAGGGGTGGAGAGGGGTGGGTGGGATGTGGCCGCCTCATGAGTCAGCTTAGATAGCAGGCACCCCCCCATCACTTCCACTGCCTCCTCGTAGTGTTGGGAGGATGGACTAGGGGTGAGGGGCAGGGGGATGGCGGCGGTGGGACGTAATTGCCTTGAAAGTCAGCTTGTGTAGCAAGCGTTCCCCCATCACAACCACTGCCTCCTGGTAATGGGGGGAAGAGGGAGAAGGGGAAGGGGTGGGGGTGAGAAGGATAGGGTGGGAGAGGAGTTGTGTGTGGTGAAGCACAGTGCAACACATTCCACCCAAACACCGAACCATCCCGTACCTGGGCATCAGCCTCGGTAACTTCCTCCCGCAGCTCCACACGGGCCCGAGCCTCGGCAAGCCGGACGAGGCTCTCCAGCTGGCGCGCTGTGATTGGAGGGCCGTCCATGGCGCGGCTGTGCTCCCTCAGCCGCAAATAGAACGCCTTGATCACTGCACGCGCCTCCTCTGAGAGCCTGTAGGAAACGCGCGGCAGCAAGAAGTAAATCGGATTGCAGAAGGGGACAACAAGGGTGGAAACGCGGTGGTGCTCCCTCAACCGCAGGTAGAACGCCTTGATTACTGCCCGCGCCTCCTCTGACAGCCTGTGCAGCAAAGGGTGGGATTGCAGCGAGCGAAACGTTGGTACAGGGTGTGATTGGTGGGCTGCCTATGGCTCGGCTGTGCTCCCACAACCGCAGGTAGAACGCCTTGATCACTGCACGCGCCTCCTCTGACAGCCTTTAGCGGAAGACAAAAAGGGGTAAAAGTTGAATGTCCTCCCTCAGGCGCAGGTAGAATAGAACGCCTTGATTACTGCACACGCCTCCTCTGACAGTCTGTGCAGCGGGTGGCAAAATGAGGTAAAAGTTGGGTTGTAACGGGAGAGAAATAGGGTGGGAGCGCAGCTGTGCCCCCGCAATCGCAGGTAGAACGTTTTGATCACTGCCCGCGCCTCCTCTGACAGCCTGTAATGGGTGGCAAACAGGGTGACAGTGGGATTTCAGGGGAAGACAACAAGGGTTGGATCGCCGCTGTGTTCTCTCAGTCGCAGGTAGAACGCCTTGATCACTGCCCGCGCCTCCTCTGACAGCCTGTAATGGGTGGCAAACAGGGTGACAGTGGGATTGCAGGGGAAGACAACAAGGGTTGGATCGCCGCTGTGTTCTCTCAGTCGCAGGTAGAACGCCTTGATCACTGCCCGCGCCTCCCCTGAGAGCCTGTAGAGCAAGGGAGAACAAGGGTGGGATTGCAGTGAGCAAAACAAATGATACAGGGTGGACGGACTGTAGAGCCGTCCATGGCACGGCAGTGCTCTCTTAGCCGCAGGTAGAACGCCTTAATCACTGCCCGTGCTTCCTCTGAGAGCCTGTGAAGGGAGCGGCAAAAAGGGCGGGATTGAAGAGCTGCCCATGGCTCGGCTGTGCTCCCTCAGCCGCAGGTAGAACGCCTTGATCACTGCCCGCGCCTCTGTAGGTGGACAGGTGAGAGAGGGAGAAGTCTGAGGTACTATGGTGGGATGCACCTGGGGGAACTAAGTGCGAGCATAAGCAATGTATTGGCGCAGGCGAGCAGGAGGGAGGGGGAAAGGGGAGAAGTATCGAGCAGCAGAGAAACGCGGGTGGAAACGTTGGGAGAGAGGGAGGTGCAGGTGTGAGTGAGACGCTTCAAGACACAACAGGGGGCAGACACCGCGAGTGAGAACACAACGCACCTGGGGTGCGCGTGTGTGCGAGGTACTGGCGCAGGCGAGCAGGGGAAAAGGAGGAGAAGTCTCAGCATGTAATAGGTGGGTGGACGCACCTGGGGTGCACGTGCGTGCGGGCATAGGCAATGTACTGGCGCAGGCGAGCAGGGGGGAGGGGGGAGAAAGTGCGCGCAGCAGAGGAGTGCATGCGAAGAAGTGGGACTGAGACGCTTCAAGGCTCAATAGGGTCACACACCGCTAACGAGAATGCAACGCACCTGGGGTGCACATGCGTGCGGGCATATGCAATGTACTGGCGCAGGCGAGCAGGGGAGAGGGGGGAGAAGTTGCGGGCAGCAGAGGAGCGCAGGCGGAGGCGGTGGGAGAGGGGCAGGTCGAGGTGCGATGCATGGCCGTCCGTGGCTGATGGGGCCGTGAGGAAGAGATGGGCTGGTGGGGTGGGATGCGGTTTGAGGGGGTGGGATGGGGGGGGTGTGTCAATAAAGATGGGACGGAGAGAGAGAGATCGAGGTGCGATGCATGGCCGTCCGTGGCTGATGGGGTTGTTAGGAAGAGATGAGCTGGTGGGGTGGAATGGGAGGGAGCGAGGGGGGTGAACGAAGAGAGGAAAGTTGAGGCGGTGCGAGAGAGGGAGGTCGAGGTGCGATGCATGGCCGTCCGTGGCTGATGGGGCCGTGAGGAAGAGATGAGCTGGTGGGGTGGGATGCGGTTTGACGGGGTGGGATGCGGGGGTGTGTCAATAAAGATGGGAGGGAGAAAGAGAGGTCGAGGTCGGATGCATGGCCGTCCATGCCTGATGGGGCTGTCAGGAAGAGATGGGATGGTGGGGTGCGATGCGGTGAAGGTGGGGGTGTGAGAGTTGGGGGGGGATATTGAAATGTGAAGATGAGATGGTGAGATGGGATGGGATGAGAGAGGGGGGGTTGTTGACTGAGAGGGGAAGTTCGAGATGCGAGTGCCATTACTTGCTGAAAAGGTGATCAAGGGAGTTATAGTCTGAATGGAGAGTGGACGAGACAAAAATGGTACGAGAGGAGGAGATAGTGCGGCAGGCAGTGTAGCAGAAAGCTGCTTTTGGATGGCGTGGAGCGAGATGGAACGCCTACATGCATCTGCGGGACACCCAGGCAACACAGGTGCCCCACATACATGCATGTAGTGTGGCAGGCAGTGTGGCAGGCAGTGTGGCAGGCAGTGTGGCAGGCAGTGTGGCAGGCAGTGTGGCAGGCAGTGTGGCAGGCAGTGTGGGGACGACTTACAGCTGCGTTTGGATGCCTTGGAGCGAGATGGCATGCCTGCATGCATCTGTGTCTAACGAGGTGACGTTGAGAGTCAACTAAAAAGGCAGTGCGGGGCTGAGAAGGACTTACAGCAGCGCTTGGACGCCTTGGACCGAGACGGCATGCCCGCATGCATCTGCAGCAAGCAAGCACAGGCAACAGGTTGAAGGAAATGAAAGGCTGGTGAAGGGAACTCTCGCCTGGAAGCTCTACCACATGGCTCTAGCCCATATACGCTTACCCCCAACGTTCAATGGCATTAGAATATACACCTCTACCAGATATTAACACCACATACCTCACCAGATACGTAAAACACATGCCACAACCCACCCGCATGCTTCTCCAGCCTCTCACCTGTAGCACGTGCTCCAATAGACGCTGGTCTGTCTGGCGGTCTAGGAGAATCCAGGAGAATGAAGATCAGATCGAATCTAGGCAGCAGGGCGGCAGATAGCTTCAGATACTTCTCACCTGTAGCACGTGCTCTGACAGACGTTGGTCCGTGTGGTGGTCTGGGCGGTCCAGGAGAATGAAGATCAAATCGAATCTTGACAGCAGAGCGGCAGACAGCTTCAGATTCTCGTTTAGTGTGCGCGCTCGACTGGCACGCAGGGGAAATGGGAGAGGATGGGAGGGCAAGGGGGGCGAAGGGATGGGCCAGGAGTATGAAGATCAAATCGAATCGTGACAGCAGGGAGGCAGACACCTTCAGGTTCTCATTCAGCGTGCGCGCTCGACTGGTGTGAGAAGGGGATGGGAGAAGATGGGAGAGGATGGGAGGGGAAGGGAGATGCCAGTATGGAAAAGAGAGGGTGGGGAAAGGAAGTAGCGGAACAATGAGAGATCAGGCGGACATGAAGGAAACACGTCAAGAAGAGAAACAGAAAGAGAGGAAGAAGGAGCGATCCGTTATGGGGGGAACGGAGAGAGAACACCATGGCTGGGACCTGTGAAATAACAAAACTTTGGTTGCAGAACACGAGGCTGACAGCTCGTTCCTCGGTTCTTGGCGCTCACTTGTAATGCCCGCAAACGGGGTTAGCAGCAGCCAGCACTGCAGTGCGCGCACTGAAGTTTGCCAGCAGTCCTGCCTTGGCCACACTCACGCTCTGCTGCTCCATGGCCTCCAATAGCGCCTGGAAGAGGGGGAAGCAGGGGAGCGAGAGGGCGAGGTGGGAAAGAGCAAAGTAGAGATGACGAGGGTGCAGATGTGAGACCTGCCTTGGCCACACCCACGCTCTGCTGCTCCATGGCCTCCAATAGCGCCTGGAAGAGGGGGAAGCAGGGGAGCGAGAGGGCGAGGTGGGAAAGAGCAAAGTAGAGATGACGAGGGTGCAGATGTGAGACCTGCCTTGGCCACACCCACGCTCTGCTGCTCCATGGCCTCCAATAGCGCCTGGAAGAGGGGGAAGCAGGGGAGCGAGAGGGCGAGGTGGGAAAGAGCAAAGTAGAGATGACGAGGGTGCAGATGTGAGACCTGCCTTGGCCACACCCACGCTCTGCTGCTCCATGGCCTCCAATAGCGCCTGGAAGAGGGGGAAGCAGGGGAGCGAGAGGGCGAGGTGGGAAAGAGCAAAGTAGAGATGACGAGGGTGCAGATGTGAGACCTGCCTTGGCCACACCCACGCTCTGCTGCTCCATGGCCTCCGATAGCGCCTGGAAGAGGGGGAAGCAGGGGAGCGAGAGGGCGAGGTGGGAAAGAGCAAAGTAGAGATGACGAGGGTGCAGATGTGAGACCTGCCTTGGCCACACCCACGCTCTGCTGCTCCATGGCCTCCAATAGCGCCTGGAAGAGGGGGAAGCAGGGGAGCGAGAGGGCGAGGTGGGAAAGAGCAAAGTAGAGATGACGAGGGTGCAGATGTGAGACCTGCCTTGGCCACACCCACGCTCTGCTGCTCCATGGCCTCCAATAGCGCCTGGAAGAGGGGGAAGCAGGGGAGCGAGAGGGCGAGGTGGGAAAGAGCAAAGTAGAGATGACGAGGGTGCAGATGTGAGACCTGCCTTGGCCACACCCACGCTCTGCTGCTCCATGGCCTCCAATAGCGCCTGGAAGAGGGGGAAGCAGGGGAGCGAGAGGGCGAGGTGGGAAAGAGCAAAGTAGAGATGACGAGGGTGCAGATGTGAGACCTGCCTTGGCCACACCCACGCTCTGCTGCTCCATGGCCTCCAATAGCGCCTGGAAGAGGGGGAAGCAGGGGAGCGAGAGGGCGAGGTGGGAAAGAGCAAAGTAGAGATGACGAGGGTGCAGATGTGAGACCTGCCTTGGCCACACCCACGCTCTGCTGCTCCATGGCCTCCAATAGCGCCTGGAAGAGGGGGAAGCAGGGGAGCGAGAGGGCGAGGTGGGAAAGAGCAAAGTAGAGATGACGAGGGTGCAGATGTGAGACCTGCCTTGGCCACACCCACGCTCTGCTGCTCCATGGCCTCCAATAGCGCCTGGAAGAGGGGGAAGCAGGGGAGCGAGAGGGCGAGGTGGGAAAGAGCAAAGTAGAGATGACGAGGGTGCAGATGTGAGACCTGCCTTGGCCACACCCACGCTCTGCTGCTCCATGGCCTCCGATAGCGCCTGGAAGAGGGGGAAGCAGGGGAGCGAGAGGGCGAGGTGGGAAAGAGCAAAGTAGAGATGACGAGGGTGCAGATGTGAGACCTGCCTTGGCCACACCCACGCTCTGCTGCTCCATGGCCTCCAATAGCGCCTGGAAGAGGGGGAAGCAGGGGAGCGAGAGGGCGAGGTGGGAAAGAGCAAAGTAGAGATGACGAGGGTGCAGATGTGAGACCTGCCTTGGCCACACCCACGCTCTGCTGCTCCATGGCCTCCAATAGCGCCTGGAAGAGGGGGAAGCAGGGGAGCGAGAGGGCGAGGTGGGAAAGAGCAAAGTAGAGATGACGAGGGTGCAGATGTGAGACCTGCCTTGGCCACACCCACGCTCTGCTGCTCCATGGCCTCCAATAGCGCCTGGAAGAGGGGGAAGCAGGGGAGCGAGAGGGCGAGGTGGGAAAGAGCAAAGTAGAGATGACGAGGGTGCAGATGTGAGACCTGCCTTGGCCACACCCACGCTCTGCTGCTCCATGGCCTCCAATAGCGCCTGGGGGAGGGAGCGGGGCGAGGAAGAGGAAATGAAAGAGCCAAGTAAAGCTGGAGGGGGTGAGGACGTAAACGAAGCATTGGCCACACACACACTCACGCTCTTCTGCTCCATTGCTTCCAACGGTGCTTAGACAGAGGGCGTGGGGGGTGAGGATGGAAAGAGCAAAGCATAGATGAAGAGGGTATAGCTGTGAGAGCAGCCTTGAGCGCAGTCACGCTCTGCGGCGCCATGGCTCTTAGTGGGGAGAGTTGGGGAAGGAGGGAGAAGCGGAGCTGGGTGGGTGGGAGGGAGTGGAATGAGACATGTGGAAAGCCAAGAGGCGCAGGAGGAAGAGATGCGTATCATTGCACACTCCATCGATTCTCTTATTGCTCACGGCGTTCCAGCATACCTCCCCATAGCATGCTACCCACAACTCGCCCACCTGTTGCTCGTTGCCCATCTTATCAAACTCGTCAATGCAGCACGTGCCCTGATCCGCCATCACCATTGCTCCTGTGAATGATGCAACGTGAAGGGACGAGTGGGAGAGCGAGTGAGCGGTGGTGGTTTCAAGAGTCTTGAACAGTCAACTCGTCAATGCAGCATGTGCCCTGATCCGCCATCACCATTGCTCCTGCAGGGGAAAGCAACGGGAGAGGACGACAGGGGAAGAGAGTAAGGGTGCCGTCCCAGCGCCAAGCATCAAGCGCCAAGCATCAAGTGCTTCACGTTTCGTCAATGCAGCAGTGCCCTGGTCTGGCTCGACATCACCGTTGCTCCTGTGATGCGAGATGGAGAGGAGGGGATGACGTGAGAGAGGGAGATAATGAGAGAGCTCTTCTGGCATCGGGGAAGAGTCACCTTCATCAATGCAGCATGTGCCCAACGGGAAATGCAACAGCAAACACGAAGGTTGCCAGGCCGCCCCTAAACCCTTAATAATTTTACGATGCACTACACCCGACAACGCACAACTACTGCGCCCATTCCCCCTTGCGCGCCCTTCCTAACTACCACCAACCAATCTGCTTCAAAGGCGTACTCTCCACCAGGCCATTACTGACCACTGCCCCTGTGAGCCCCACACAGGAGGCACTAGACCACCCTGCACGATGCCATCGCTTCTGCACCCATTCCTCGCTCCCCCGCATTTCCTAACCCACCACCAATCTGCTTCAAAGGAGTACTCTCCACCAGGCCCATTATTGACCACTGCCCCTGTGAGCCCCACACAGGAGCCACTCGAGCCACAGTGCACCCCAAGAGAACTGTGACAGGTGCACAAACCCTCCCCACCCCATCTCCTATCCCACCCCACCACCAACCTGCTTCGAATGCGTACTCCCCGCCAGGCCCGTCCTTGACCACTGCCACTGTGAGACCCACAGAAGAGGCGCCAGACCCGCACACGTACACCCCACGAGGCGCCACAGGCACTGCAGCACCCATCCCCTCCCGCTCGCCCTTCTTACCCTCCCACCACCAACCTGCTTCAAAGGCGTACTCCCCTCCAGGCCCATCCTTGACCACGGCAACTGTGAGCCCCACAGAGGAAGCACTAGACCACCCTGCAAGATGCGATCGCTTCTGCACCCATTCCTCGCTCCCCCGCATTTCCTAACCCACCACCAACCTGCTTCGAATGCGTACTCCCCACCAGGCCCGTCCTTCACCACGGCCACTGTGAGCCCCACAGAGGAGGCGCCAGAGCCACACACATACACCCCACGAGGTGCCACCGCTGCTGCTGCTTTGAGCAGCTGGCTCTTGCCCATGCCTGGATCTCCTGGACGGTACAAGTGAGTGAGAGAAACGAGAAGCTTGATTAGGTTTAGGTGGCTAGTGGGTCAACTTTTTTTATCACCGCTTCTGCTGCTGCTGGCTTAATCACCCCATGCCTGGGTCGCCTGGATGGCACGAGTGATTAAAGAACCACAGGATAAAATGTGTGGGGACATGGACACTGACTATGCTTGTTTCTCCACCTAATGACCGGATTGCAGTCACCCTTTACAGTTGACACACTTTCCCATGCCATGCTTGGGTTGGCAAGAAGGGGGATGCTGGGAAGGGGGTGGCGAAAAGGCGGGGGGTGACAAACCTTCCCATACACCAACATAAGCACTTACCCACTAGCAGCGCGTGCACATCGCCCCTGACTGGCACGCGGTTGGCATCCCCTTCATGCTTGCGCACACCTCCAAAGAGCGACAGTATAATGCCCGCTGCGAGTGAGAGAGACAGGGGAGACGGAAGCAGGGAGGAAGAGGGAAGCAACTGCAGGTGCCACTGTACCACGGAGAAACAAGGCGTGGCCGTAGACGAAATGGCAGAAGGAGTGCACGATGTGCTGACACAGATCACCTTCTTTGTCCTGCACATGGCCGTAGACGGAATGGTGGTAATGGTAATGGTAATGGTAGTGGTAATGGTAATGGTAATAGTAATGGTAATGGTAGTGCTAAAAGTTAAGGTAAAGGTAATGGTAATGGTAATAATGGTAATGGTAATGGTAGTGGTAATGGTAATGATAATTGTAATGATAGTTGTAATAGTAATGGAAATGGTAATGGCAATGCAATGGTTATGATTGGTAATGGTAATTGTAATAATAATGGTAATGGTAGTGGTAATGGTAATGGCAATTGTAATAGTAATGGTAATAGTAATAGCAGTGGTAATGATAATGGTAATAATAATGATAATGGTAATGGTAGTGGTAATGGTAATGGTAATGGTAATGGTAATGGTAATGGTAATGGTAATTGTAGTGGTAATGGTAATGGTAATGGTAATGGTAATGGTAATGATAGTGGTAATGGTAATAGTAGTAGTAATGGTAATGGTAATGATAATGGTAATGATAATGGAAGTGGTAATGGTAATGATAATGGTAGTGGTAGTGGTAATGGTAATAGTAGTTGGAATGATAGTGGTAATGGTAATGGTAATGGTAATAGTAATGGTGATGGTAATAGTAATGGTAATGGTAATGGCCGTAGACGGAATGATCAAGTTGAGTGACTAACAGGGTTCAGAAAGTCAATCCAACCTTGACCTGCACATGGCCGTAGACGGAATGGCAGAAGGAGTGCACGATGTGCTGTAACAGATCACCTTCTTCCTCATGTCCTCCTCCCCCAGCTTTCCACCGCCCTTCCACTCGCACCAATAGCAGCACACGACGGAGAGCGAAGAGCAGGCAAGTAATCGCACCTTTAACGAGCACATGGCCGTAGATGGAAGGGCAGAAGGAGTGCACGATGTGCTGAAACAGGTCGCCCTCGCCCTCATGCTCCCCCACATACTCCAGTATGCTCCTCATGTCCTCCTCCCCCAGCTTCAACACAGCATACTCCAACATGCCTTTTGAGTAAACTCAACAGTCGCCCAGAGAGTCAGCTCACCTTTAACAAGCACATGGCCGTAGATGGAGGGGCAGAAGGAGTGCACGATGTGCTGAAACAGGTCGCCCTCGCCCTCATGCTCCACCACATACTCCAATATGCCCCTCAGGTCCTCCTCGCCCAGCTCCACCGCCCCTCCACTCGCACCACCCGCAGAGGGAGGAGAGCGGAGAGCAGGGGTGGCAGTTGCAGCAGTGGTGGCGGCGGCGCTTGGGGTAGTGGACTGGGAGTTGGCGTTGACGACAGAGATGGCATCAATGTAGAGCTGGAAAAGGCATTGTTCTCTCTTCTTGGACCGCCCTGAAATAGAGGGGCACGTGGATGCACAAGCGCATGTGTGTGTGTGTGTGTTTGAGAGTGTGGCTTGTGAGGTGCCTCAAAACTCATTGACAACGGAGATGGCGTCTATGTAGAGCTGGAAGAGGCATTGTCCCCGCTTCTTGGACCGCCCTGCCATGCATGGGAGGGGCGCATGCCATGCACACGTGTGTATGCCTTGGTGCTCTATAGAAAAGCACATGGCTGGAGAAAAACGCATGACTTCTGTTTCACTAGCAATAATTTCTATCTAGTAGCTCAACACTTCCCATTCCTCCCAACCCCTCACCTCCCCCCACATCCAGTTCGCTGTTGATGATGACAATCTCACACACCGCCACCACGTCCCCCAAGCAGACACATGCCTTTGAGCCAACTCAGAACCCACTTCCCACTCCTCCTATCCCGCCCCTCACCTCCTCCCATGTCCGTCTCATTATTGATGATCTTGACAATGCCACACACCGCCACCACGTCCCCCAGCACACACAGAACTTTAAGAAAATACAATACCTACCTTCCACTCATATCCCCTCACCTCCTCCCACGTCCGTCTCGTTGTTGATGATCTTGACAATCCCACACACTGCCACCACGTCCCCCGGCAGGCACGCATCCGCCAGGTCCTCCCTCAGCTCGCAGTCAACCACCCGCGGCATCCTCCCCATGTCCTCTCCCCCTCCCGTGCCGCCTGTCAGCTCCTGAAGACTGCACCTCGGAGGAAAAACACAGGAGAGAAACGGGAGAAAATGGTACGAACATTGTAATGGCGCGTGTGAGACAGACAAGCATCCTCCAGGTCCTCCCTGAGCCATCCCCCCTGTTAGCTCCTTTAGACTGCATCTCGGAAGAAAATAAATATATACAGATATATACATATATATACATATATATACATATATATATACATATATATATACATATATATATATGAGATAAATATCAACGGAATGTGTCTGAGATGCCAGAGAATTGAGCTAGAGGGCGAGTGCAGAGGAACGGGAATGCAGACACTTTTCATGGTCCATGGTCCAGCAGGGTTGGAATTGTGGACAAAGCCGCAATGGTTTGTGGCAAACACGCCCCACTCACCGTATTGTCTGAAAGTTTATTTTCCGGGCACCTGCCCGGTTTTGCAAGAAGGTGCGGTTGCGGCAGTTGTCATGACCGCAAGCAGTAGGCTGGGTGAAACGGCCGTCAGGGAAGGAGAGCGAGGTGATGGCGCCGCAGCGAGTGCAGGTGAAATCCATTGCCACCACTAGAGGCCGCAGTGGACCCACCCGCACCACCGTCCCACACACTGTCACCAGCCGATCTGCGTGAAAGAAAGAGGGGATGGGAGGGGAGGAGAGGAGAGGAAAGGAGAGGGACGGGTGACAACAGTGAGGAGAAGTGAACTTTCAAATAAATTATCCACCTTGTGGAGGAACTCCCACATTTCCACAGGCAACCAAGCGAGGCGATAAAGATGCAGAATCGTTGGTTGCAAAACAAACAACCGAAAACCAAAATGGTGTAAGCTACAGATCTTCGCAGCTAAAGCCCTAACCACCATGTATACAAACTGATACAAATGCGTCTGACATAGACAGTAGGTGAGTCTGCTGAATGCTCTCACCAAGGCTGCTGGCTTTGAGCTTCTTGAATCCAATAATCGAGTTGGAGTGATCCAACAGCCTCACAGCCAGGCGCAACGACAACCAGATGTACACGATTGCTACCGAGTCTGCTGAAATAATAGACTCACCGAGGCTGCTGGCTTTGAGCTTCTTGAACTCGATGACTGAGTCAGTGTGGTCCACCAGCCTCACAGCCAGGCGAGAGGAGGCGTGCTGTGAGGCACATGCTGACGCAGAGGGAAGGGCTGGGGCCTCGATCAGGCCTCTCTCCAGAAACATCTGGTACGTAGGGAGAGGCGAATCCGTTAGTGGACACAAAATTCACAAGGGGAAGGTGGGGCCTCGAGCAGGCCTATCTCGAGAAACATCTAGCACAGAGGGAGAAACAAGTGGAGGAGACTGTGTGAGGGAGACAGTGTGAGGGAGGCAGTGGAGGAAGAGAAGCATGCGATGCTGATCGTATAGCTAATCATCAGCGCACGTACATGGGTGATGAGAACGAACACGGTCAAGGAGGACTTACTCAGCAAGGCACCAACCGCAAACCAGCAACGGAAAGGACAGTACACATACAGCGCAGCACAAAAAAATATCCTTTTGCTACCCTCTCCCGGTGAAGGGAGCCATACGGCACGGCTACCTGACCACAACTGCAATGACACACAACCTTGTTTCGAGTGTGTGAAATAACCAACATCTTACTGAAGGCACCGTACCTCAGTGGCAGCAGCACCGAGGCAGGCCAGTGCTTCCTCAGGCGCTGCTTCAAGCGCTTGAAGCAGCAACTCCGCAGCTGCGCCCAGATCACTCTGGCCAGCGCTGCACGCAGGCTGCAGATGCTGCTTCAATGACTCCATGCTGACCGTCCATCTTGAAAACAGAGACAGCTCCTTAGGATCGGCCTGTGTTTTGGTAGGTGGGAAGCAGGGATGAGGTATGGTAAAACATGTCAATGAAGGCACCGCGCCTCAGTGGCAGCAGCACCTGGCAGGAGCTGCTTCAGTGACTCCATGCTGCCCGTCCATCAAGAGAACGGAGACAGCTCCTTACGGTCGGCCTGTTTCAGGTGAGAGGAAGGAATGAGAATGCGGTGAGGGTGAGCTGTGGCCGTTAGATAAAAAATGCATGCCAAGGCTGCCATTGCACCTGAGATTGTCAGTCGCAGCATCGAGAAATGTCAGTCAATGCATTAGAAATGTCAGACAGGTTATCAGTCATCGCTGCCACTGCATCCGAAACTGTCAGTCACTGCATCAGGAAAAGTCTGTTGATGCACACCGCTGCATCAGAATGTGCCTGTTATCAGTCTCATCATCCAAAAAGTAATTGTCATGCATCCACCTGTTCTGAGTAACGGATATCAGTCAGTCATTGCATAGGGAGACGTCAGTCACCACTGACGTCCGAAATCGTCTATTGTTGCATCAGGAATCTCCTACCGCTGCTACAAATGTCCTCAGGTACTACCTGCTGCAGCAGCTGCTGGCCTTTCTCCGTGAGGAATCCGTCAATGAGCGATTTTATGAGCTCGGCTCGTCTGTCCTCGGGAGAGAACTCCTCGCTAGGGAAATAAAGCGTCCAGGAAATTGGTACACCAGACGCCTGAACGGCAGGTCTATTGAGGACCTCCATTGAGCTCGTTCGGACGGAATAAGATACTCAAGCAACGAACAGTAGCGATCGCATCGCACGAAATCGCTGTTTGATGAAAAGAAGATCTACTTCTTCACGCCTGGTCTACAATTCTCGAGGGTAACGGCATGATGTCTGGAAGGATACACGCCGCAGTAATGGGAACAGACGATCGTCGGATAGTAAAAAGGAGAATAGCCAACTATGAAAGAGGATTAGGCAACTATGAAACCATGTGTATCACTGTCTGGGTGCTTGATGCGACAGAGCAAGAAACGATTCGACAGAATCTAGGAGGTCCTGAGAATGAGAGTTCGCAGGTTAGGAGCCATGTGCGTTGGGATGGGTACGGCAGCTTCATGGTTACGCTATTCCTCGTATTGCTGTAAGAAACTTTCACCGTACTGGAACACACGGCAACTCTCGGTAACATATAAAACCAGGTCTAACCCATCTCGAAATTGAGCTCTTCAGTGTTTTTCTATTGACCTGTACAACCAACCCTCCTTGGGAATTGGGTAGGATTTTCACCACAGCCAACACGCAAACGAAATTTGGATTTTTCCAAAACGAGGATAGATGAACACAAAAATTTGGATTTGAAGTGTGAATCTCTCAGGCAGCACAACAGCTCGCCAGAGTTCCAGCTTCAACTGTGAGATCCATACCACGAGGCCCATGACAGCAGTCGACGCGTGGACACCGATATTCGAGTGAATATGTGAATGTGGATCGGTCCAATTTCTTAACAGACGTCTGATCCGATCTTGTCGGAATCCAACCCGAGTTTATTACAGGCGGAATTGATCACCATCATGAACTATAACACCTCGCTACCCACTGGGTCAAAACGAGGGTGTTATTTGGCGCAGCGGAGTGCCCTTAACACAGCCCACAGGCGTTACACTCGTCCCCCCCTGGTGCCAACGTCCCCGTTGGCCTCGGACTTCAGGGAGTCGGCCCCCTGCCGCTGGGACCTAGATTTCAGGATCGTTCACTGGGTTCGAGCTGGTAACCACACTTCAGTTCTCACCATAGGTGGAAAGTGTGGACCAGCCGGGACTCGAACCCTAGGCTCTGAAACCAGTATAACACCTCGCTACCCACTGGGTCAAAACGAGGGTGTTATTTGGCGCAGCGGAGTGCCCTTAACACAGCCCACAGGCGTTACATGAACCATCCGTCGCGCGTGTCGTCCGCGACGGCTTAGGCTTCAGACTTCAGAGTCGCTTCTTAGAATTATCAAACATGTTGAACCATCCGTCGCGCGTGTCGTCGGCGACGGCGTGGACTCTCAACGTGGTCAGCTCGGTGGCCATAATTCTCGTCAACAAGCAAGTCATGACCGGATACTCCTTCGTCTACGGTCAGTAGCATCACTGTTATTAGTCACCGTCATTAGTGCTCATTCATTCAGGCCCGTCGTTCGCGTTTGCTTTCCGCCGCCACGCACCCTTCCAGACTTACCTCCTACGCCCCCCCTCCTCCCACTCCTCCTGCCTCGTTCCCCCACCGCCCTCCATTTCTCCCTTCTCCCCCCCCATCCCAGCCACCACGCTGAGCGGCCTGCATCTCTCCTTCGCCACTCTCGCCGGGCTGCTCTGCCTCTGTCTCGCACGCTTCCTCCCTCCCTCCTCCCCCTCCCCTTCCCTTTCCTCCCCCGCACCCCTCTCCCCCTCCGCCTCTCTGATCCCCCCTTCCGCCGCGCCTCCCCCTGCCCCGGTCCCCACGCTGCCCGCGTGGGAGGTGGGGCGCTTCACGCTGCTGTCCAACGTGTGTGTCGTCACCACCAACTTCGCCCTCCTCGCCAACTCCGTGGGGTTCTACCAGGTGCGCAACACCCGCAATACCCTCACTGATATGTCCTTTGAGGCACCTTGAAGGGAGGTGGGTCACTTCGTGCCGCTCCCTAATGCGTGTGTCGTCACCACCAGCTTCGCCCTCCTCGCCAATGGTGTCGGCTTCTACCAGGTGCACGCCACACGCACTCAAGCTACTATGCCTTTTTGAGGCCCCTTAACAGTAACACGCCCACTTAATCTACTGTACCTTCACCGATGTATGCAGTGCAATGAAGCAGATTCACCGGCTCATCATTGACTGAACGACCCTTTCACCCCCCTCCACTGGCCACCAGATCAGCCGTCTGGCGATCATCCCTTTAACCTGCGCGTTTGAGGCGCTGCTACACGGCAAGGCCTACTCGCCCCCCACGCTGGCAGCGGTGCTGGTGGTGCTGGTGGGAGTGGGTGTGTGCACGGTCACTGACGTCACCGTCAGCGCGTTCGGACTCGTCACCGCCGCTGCTGGTGCTGTCTCCACATCCCTGCAACAGATTGTGAGTGTAGGTACAGAAAATGATAGGCGTTTCTGATTAGAGCAGTGGTAAGAGAGCTTGTGGGAGAAGAGAGCGGTGGGATGGCAGCAGCTCTCTGAGCTCTGGCTGACTGCTGGCTAGTGGGACAAGTCAAAGGTCACATGCCTGTCGCTGTTGCTCATTGTGCATTGGCTAGTTTGCTTTCTTTTCCTTCCATACGCATTTCACCCTTCTGCCGTCCCTGCTGTCTCTGTCTTTCTCCCTGCCCTCCCACCCCCTCCCCACCATGCAGTCAGTGGGAGAGTTGCAACAGCGCTATGCCCTGGGCTCATTCGACCTGCTCATTCAGACCGCTCCCCTGCAAGCAAAGTGACTTTTGTTAAGACCTCAAAGTCACTTCTCTCCCTGCCATCCCTCCCATTGCTCCACCCTTTCCCTATGGTGCAGTCAGTGGGCGAGTTACAGCAGCGCTATGCCCTGGGCTCCTTCGACCTGCTCATTCAGACCGCCCCTCTGCAAGCAGCCTCGCTGCTGCTGCTGGGACCCGCTGTAGACTACCTCCTTACAGGCTACAGCGTCATTCACTACACCCTGACTGCTGATGCCACTGTAGGTGCTACAACCTGTCTTAAATCAAAGTGTATTCCCCAGTAGGCAGCACGTATGAGCTCGATTTCCATCCAGATTCAGTTTTCACACTAAGCTTCCTAACCTACTGCTGTAGATCGCCCACTAAGGCCCAGCTACCTTCTCACCTTTCCCCGTCATCCCTCTCTTCCCCCCTCTTCCTCCGCACACCACACCACCAGGCCTGGATTCTCCTCTCCTGCATGCGCGCCCACCTCACCACAGCCAGTGTCTACCTCTGAGCTGGTTTTTGAGCGCCTGAGTAATCCTTGCTCCCCCATCCCCCACTGCACACCACCACCACCAGGCGTGGATTCTCCTCTCCTGCATCCTCGCCCTCCTCACCACAGTCAGCGTCTACCTCTGCATAGGAAAGTTCTCCGCGGTTTCATTCCAGGTCCTAGGCCACATGAAGACCGTAGCCATACTCCTTCTAGGCTGGGCGGTCTTTAAAGACCCCCTTAGTCTTAAGACGCTCCTAGGGATGCTCCTGGCTGTGGCTGGGATGGTACTGTATAGTTGGGCTGTGGAGAGGGAGAGGAGGGCGAGGGAAGGTGAGGGAAAGGATGAAGAGGAGGGCGTTGGAGGGACAAGTGATGGGGTTGCAGCAGCAGGGGTGATAGCACCAGGGGCAACAGCAGCAGGGGCTGTTGGTGAAAGTGTAGATGCAGCAAGTTTAAACGAGACTACACCTCTCCTACAAGCGGGACAGGGCAGTGAATATGGTTCTGGCATAAACACTGGTGGCCTGACTATGAGCAGTGGTGGTAGGAGCAATATAGCTAGTGTAGGATAATAGTGTTGTACCAGCAGCTCTCAGTGTACAAAAGCTTCTCTTAGTACATCGCTAGTCAATTTTCAATCAGGACAGAGCAAACCGACATGCCCTTATCGGGTACAGTAACCCCTCTTTCCCACATCCTGGCAGCAATGCCCTTCGCAGACTTGTCCACCGCATGCAAATTCTTCGTGTTCAACCAAAACCACCTGGCTTATGATTGAAATATGGCTTGGTTCATATTTCAACGGTGCATACGGTAGCGTTGTGCTACAATCAATCATGGCAGCCAACACCTCAGCCAGTTTGTCCGCATCTGCCATAGCTCTGTTGGTCTTGCTTTCCAGATTTCAACACATTATTATAAGAATGGTTTAGTGTACTGTAACAATTGTTGTACAGTAACCCCTCGCTCCCACATCACAGCAGCCAGCACCTCGGCCAGTTTGTCCACATCTGCCATGGCTCGGTGGGCCAGGTCCGGGTGGGCAAAGGGCGTGGAGCAGCGGAAGTGCTTTGAGAAGAGGAATCCCAGCGCCTTGCTTGCTGGCTTGCGATCCGTGTCTGTCAGGGAGATGGGAGAGAGAGGCCATGTAAGAGATGGTAGGGGAGTGGGGGAAGCAGTGCAAAGGAAGGGGTGAAGAAGGGGCGTGGAGCAGCGAAGGCGTGTTGAGAAAAGGAATTTCAGCCCCTTGCTCGCTGGCTTGCGGTGCGAGTCTCTCCGAAGAGAAGTGGGAGAGATATGCAAGAAGGAAGCAGCGCACCTTTGAACAGCCTCTGCACGAGGCGCATGGAGTCGAGGGAGTGTCGGCCGGGCAGCACTGGGATGTTACCGCGCTGCGGCTCAAAACACACCTTAAAGCGCACCTTTGAAGAGCCTTTGGACGAGGCGCATGGAGTCGAGGGAGTGCCAGCCGGGCGGCACAGCAATCCCCACCCGCTGCAGCTCGTTACGCAGCAGAGGGAAGTCAAACGACCAGCCATTATGCGCCACGAGCACCACCGGAGGGAGCAGGGGGGCAGCAGAGGAGACAGCACTCATCTCTGTACTCATAATCCCCATGCGCATCCCTGCACCCCCCTCGGTGTTGACGTAGACGCCAGTGGTAGCACTGCTGTGTACGGAGACTGCTGCCTGTTCTGCCTGCGCCGCCCGCCTAGCCTCCACAAAGTCCACCAGCAGCCGCCCGGCTTCTCGCCAGCTGAGGCGATTCGATTCGTGTGACGAGGGAGAAACAAAGTCAGGAGCGAGGGAGATGTGGGGCGCAGAGAGAATGGAGGAATGAATGAGTGACAGTAAGGGTCGTTTGAGACGCCTCATAAGGTCTTTCGCGGCACCTCTGAGAATATGTACAGGTGGATGAGTGAGAGTCAAGGTTTGGAGATGGGTGTGAGTGAGCGCCCCTGAATGCACCTGACTGACACTGCATTACTCACTGCAGAAGGCAGGCATGGACCTCCCAGTCACCACTGACGTAGGGGCGGGCGGGTGGGCATGCTCATGCTCATGCTCATGCTCATGCTCATGCGGAGGCCAGGCAAGGGAGCTCCCGACACTCACAAGGGGCACTCACTGGGGCACGGACGGGCGGTTGACCATGCGCATGCTGATTCATGCACTGCCTGCGCATCCGGAGAGCGCTCAGCACTCAAAGGGGGACGACTCACTGGGGAACGGAGGGGCAGTTGACCATGCGCATGCTGATTCCATGAACCCTCTCCGCGTCGGCAGAAATGACCCGCGGGAACGGGTTCACCAGCGTGTGCAGCGCTGCCCCCCGGCCCCCCGCCACGTCCCTCAGCGCCAGCTCCACTATGCGGTTCTGCGTGGTGCCCTGCCCGGTCGTCTCAAAGTCCAGCAGAATCACCACTGGCTGCGGGCCGTCCTCGTTATAAGCATCCTCGGCAGCTTGCTCTGGCTCCCCGGGGTCTTTCTCCTTGTCGTGTTTTGGCTTCCCTCGTCGCCGTTGTCTTGGTCGCGCCGCTGCCGCCGCTGCCCCTGCTGCTGCTTCTGATTCCTCTGCTTTTGCCACTACTTCTACGGTTGAGTTTTTTCTTGATACTGCCACTCTCCCTACAGTCACCCTCTTTGTTATCACCGTTTCCTCTGCCGCTCTCCACGCTCTCACACCCACTTGTATCACATTCCCTTCTCTCACATTCCCTTCTTTCACACTCCCTTTCTTCCCTCTCCCTTTTCTTACAATCCCTCCTCTCGCACTCCCTCTCGCACTCACTACAGTCACACCTGGCTTTATCCCTGCAGGTACATGAATCCCCATCCGCATGCTCCGCCGCAGCCCGCCAACATCCGTTACAGTCACACCATGCGGCGTCCCAACAGCCGTAACGCCGTTTAAAGCCCCGATTGCGAGAAACGGCTGAAAGAGGCACGCGAGGGCGACAGGGAGGCGGAATCGCCTGAGAGAGGTGGCTCGCTCAGCCCACCCGTCGGGGAGAGGTCGCTCCTCTGGCAAGCACCGTCGGGGAGAGGTCGCTAGCTCAGGCCGATTATTGAGTCGACTCCAAAGCTCACGCGAGTGTAAACAGCGGAGGGAGGGGCAGAGCGGGGAGCGGAGCAGGGGACGCGGCGACGGAGGGGAATGGGGAGTGAGCGGCGGAGGGAAAGGAAGAGCGCGCGGTAGGAGGCGCGAATGGCGGAAGGGACGGCGGAGAGAATACGCGAGGAGCATTCGATTGGGTCTGGGGGGGATCACGGGCAGGGAGCAACGGAAATGCGGTGACTTGTGCGTCGACTCTCGGAGCGGCGGAATCGCGGATGAAAAGCGGCGACGGTGCGACGTGCGACGGTTGTCGGCCTAGGTCGACGCGACACCGACGGGAGCGTCGCACAGCCTGTCGCTCGGGGAGAAGCTACGCTGGTTGCGGTCGTCCGTTGCGAGCTCTGGGAGCAGATCAGGACATGGCTTGTGTTTGATCAATGCGGCGCGATGCACTGCTGCGGCTGGAGTATACACAGAGTGGATGGGGCGAATGTGCGTCGCAATCAGCAACGGTTGATGGTTCGTTATTATGGGGTGGGTTTGTTGCGACTGGAGCATGTATGGGATGAGCCAAGTGCAGCTTGTGTTATCAGCAGCAGTTCATGCCGTAGTGTTACACTTGTTGTTTCCATTCCAGGTTACAATGAACTGAAAGTGTAAGAGATGCTATAGGAATTCTGTAGATGGATCTGAAGCGCGACAATCTTTCAATGGATACTGGTGCGCGTCTGCAGAAGAAAATTTCTGCATAGCTAACAGCAGGTTTGGCATTGGTGGGAACACTCCTGTAATTAGTGCCAGCGGCTTTTGAGTTAAGGACAAAAGAGTCTTAACGGCGAGAGGTGCTGGCAGCAGTTCTGCGCTTGGATGATGCCCGCTGCTCCTCCTCCCTCTCCTCCTTCCTTGTCTGCCCAGCACATGCAGCAACACAGAGCAAGAGAAGCATAGACACAGCATGACATGGCACAGCACAAGACAGCACGGCACGACACAGCATAGCATGAGAGATGATGAGCTGATGAGAGGGGTGGGAGTGAGCAAGTGAGGGTGCTTCAGCAATAAGCACTGGACTAAGGCAGCTCAGGCGACACGACACGTCATGCTGATGAGGAGGGCGGCCTGAGATGACTGGATGGCATGGCATGCACACTCTAGTCAGCGACTAATATGGAGTTTGAAGAGGATGAGCACGAAGACAGCGACAAAGTCAAGCATCAGCTCGAGCGCATCAGCCACGTGGTGGCATTGGCGGGACGGGATGGGGTGTGTGTGGTATACTACCGCATCCAGGCAGTGACCAGGTGTGGTGGAAGTGTGGCGGATGGCACACAGGTTGCAGACGCAGACTCACCAGGATGAAGAGGATGCGCACGAAGACAGCGACAAAGCCTGACAGGAGCTCGGGGCGTCCACCACGTGGTCGCAATGACCCTGCTTCTCCCCCTCTCCCACGTCGTCCCCGTGGCAGGTGCAGCATAGAATGTGGTGCCGATGGGGTGTGGCGCGGTGTGGTGTGGTTAACAAAGGTGGTTGGTTACAGACATACCAGGATGAAGAGGATGCGCACGAAGACGGCGACAAAGTCCAAAAGAAGCTCGAGGGCGTCCACCACGTGGTCGCACTGGCCCTGCCTCGCCCTCTCCAGCAGCACCTGCGTGTCGTAGACGATATAGCCAGCGAATACCAGCAGGCCTCCGTACAGCTGGTGGGGTGAAAGGGAGAGGTGGGTGAAAGGAGTGAGAGAGAGTAGCACGCAGCCGCACCGCCCTCTCCAGCACCACCTGTGTGTCGTATATGATGTAGCCCGACGGGCTCACGGGCAACTGGCGCAATGGTTTCACAGGCGACTGGAGCTGCTGGCTTCACGGCGGCCACCTCCACTCAACCACCCCCACCTGTCCCACACCCCTTTCACACCCCCTGCTGCACCCCTAGTTTCACTCCCACGACACCCCCCTACCACCACTCCTTCGGCTCCCACACACCCACCCCCCTCAGCGGCAGCTGCAGCAGTGGGAGACGGAGGAGGAGGAGGAGCAGGGGAAGACGCACACACCCGCCACCCCCATACCCGCCACCCCCACACTCGCCACCCCCAAACCCTAAAACGGGCAGCACGGGGCAGGAGCGCGGGCAGCAGCTCGGGGGACGGCGCGCGGCCCCCAGGGCGCTGCGACGGGGCAGCGGGGGGCCGCGCGCGGCTCCCCAGGGCGCCGCGACGGGGCAGCGGGGGGTCGCGCGCGGCTCCTTAGGGCGTCGCGACGGGGCAGCAGGGGCCGCGCGCGGCTCCCCAGGGCGCCGTGACGGGATAGCAGGGGCCGCGCACGGCTCCCCAGGGCACCACGACGGGGCAGTGGGGGGCCGCGAGCGGCTCCCCAGGGCGTCGCGACGAGGCAGCGAGGGACGCGCGCAGGTTGCGGGGCGACGCGACGGGCTCCAGGGGGGGCGACGCGACCGTCGACGGGGGGGGGGGACGCGCGGGTCCCCGGGGGGACGCGTGAAGCAGGAAGCTGCCACGCGCCTCGGGGCGCACGGCGGGCAGAAAACCGCCATGCGCCCCGAGTGCGTGGCGGGAAGGAAAAACAGCGTCGCGCGCCACGGGGCGCACGACAGACAGGAAAGCAGCGGAAGCAGGTGGGCCCACAGGCCAAGAGCGTAACAGCTCTGTTACCATGTGAAGAATGAGGAATGATGAGGAGCCATAGCTAGGGTTTACCTAGCTAGGCAAGAGAGAAATGAGCAAAGGAGGGTTTGACTAGAAAGGAGGGAGGTACAAATAGCAAGCCCTAACAGGGTTATACTCACTATTGAGTACCCCACTACAGACTAGACAAGCATTATATTCTGACACAGGAGGCCTCCATACAGCTGGTGGGGTAAAAGAGACAGACGGGGAGAGGAGATGGGACGAGGATATTAGTGGAAAAAGCAGGCACACTGACTCTCTTCACCAGCATCTGTGTGTCGTATATGATCTATCTGGCGAACACCAGGAGGGCGTCGTACAGCTGTGCGAAAGAGGAGGTGGAAGAGGGTGTGGGAGAGGGGGTGGGAAAGGGGTTGAAAGAACGTGTGAGATATGTAGCAAGGGAGCGATTTCAGCAGGCACACCCGCCTTCTCCAGCAGCACCTGTGTGTCGTACATGATGTGGCCTGCGAACACCAGGAGACCCTGAACAGCTGGTGGGGTGAACGGGGCAGACAATGAGAGGGGCGTGGAAGAGGGAGTGAGGGAGGGGTTTGAGAAAACGTGCGAGATGATGCAGAAATGAAGCAGCTACAACGTGATTAGATTCGTAAGTCTGTGTATACCGGAGAGAGCACACACACACGTACCTCGAACTGAACGACACATCGAAACTGCCGAAGAAGATAGAGGCGAAGCGCTGGGAGGGCATGGTGGAAACAGCAGAGGAGGGGAAGCCCCGCGGGTAGAGGTACTCTTGTCACACTCTACAGAGACACTGAATCGGCACACAGAAACATCATTACTCACAGACGTACCTCGATCTGGAAAACAGCGTTAGAGCCGCCAAAGAAGATTGTTAGCGAGGCGCAGGGCGAGCATGGTGGAGACGGCAGAGGCGAGGAAGCCCCCCAGGTAGAGGTACTCCCTGCGCTTAGCCAGCAGCGCCACTCCTGAGAAGCACAGGAAGATGGCTGCTGTTGCGACGAATGCTGTGACTAGCAGACTGGGAGGTGAGGGGAGAGTGAGAGGAGAGTGATGCCGAAGAGCGCAAATGCAGAGATGGAGAGCAGGGGAGTGAAACGACGAGCATGTAGGCAGGACGGCGAGGGTGGGAGATGAGGAGGGACAAAGGGAGGAGGACGAGATGGGGGTTGGTGTAGAATGGGCAGAGAGAAATCGAGAAAAGAAAAACCGCGCGTTACCAGGCGGTTAACCTACTATTGTGCTTTCCACGGTTGTACTGGGTTAGGCTAATCAATGGGTGGTTCTGCGCTTGACATACATGCGGTTAATGCTCGCATCTTCTTCCACAGCGCCAGGTGCGGACACCCTCGGGACAGCAGCAGCAGCAGGGGAGTCAACGAGACAGTAGTTGTCAGTCAGCTGCTGGCAGCGGTCTCAGTGCCACTGCTGGATCAGACATGGGTGGATGGGATGCTGCCCCCCCGCCTCCCACAGCATATGGTGGCTGGGACTCTGGGCCCTCCACTTCCAATCACCCTCATCCCTTCTCTCCCGCTGCCGCTGCTGCTGCAGCAGCAGCAGCATCAGCCACTGTTGGTGCGAGTGTGTCGACTGGATCTTGCAGCGGTGATCGGTCCATGGGAAGCAGTGTTGGCGACGGTGCTGGTGCTGGCACTGGTGCTGGTGCTGTTACCGGTGCTGATGCTGGTGTTGGTGCTTCGGATTGGGGGTCGTCGAGCAGCAACGTAGATAGCTACGGTGGCTGGGGTCCTGCTTCTGCATCTCCTGCCCCAGATCGCCCCCCTCCTCCTCCAACTGCCTCAGCAGCACCACCCGCAGCAGCACCCGCAGCAGCAGCAGCAGCGCCGGTTTTGGTGCAGGAAGGGCAGTACCAGCCGCCACCGGTTGCCACTGCTTCGTCTGCCCCTATCCCCATGCCCTCTCCCCGCGCTGCTGCAGACACGGCCCCCTCTGCTCCTCCCCTCTCGCCCACTCTTGCCGCATCGCCTCTTGCTTACCCTTCCATTGACACCACCCCGGTTTTGGTGGACTACGGACTTCCAGCATCAGCAGTGGCAGGCGCAGAAAGCGCTGCAGGAGCGGCAGCAGCGCCAGCAGCGTCGCCCAAGGTGGAGCTACACCCGTCGTTACTAGTGTTTAACACTTGGTTGGGAAAGTAAGATCCTGATTGGTTGACGAGTGACGAGTTTTTTGACGAGCGGGGGAAATACATGCGCGAAGTTCCAAAGTGTTGAGGCCAACACAAGAGCTCAGGGGCAGGTTTGGGTCACATCCGAACCTCTTGCGCTTGACATACATGCTTGATTCGTGCGACAACCTGGTCGCAGGTTTGGGAGTTTGGGCGATCGTGTTGTCGCCGTGCAGGTGTGTTTTCCAAACCTACCTGGGTGCACGATCGCATGATTGGTTTGGCACATCCCTGCGCATACCGCCAAGCAAGTTTGTAGGTTCCCAACCAATCGTTTCAACCTGGGCCAACCTTCAGTGGAGTTGTGCGACAGTTTGAGGGTTACCGGATACCAAGCGTTTAACACTTGGTTGAAACACTAGTAAATATGAGAAACGTTAAACAATTGGTTGTAAAACTCTCCTACCCAGGGTGACCTAAGGCTACCATATCCGGAGACCTACCAGGGGATGATTTGAATAACAGCATCGACGAGTGGGCCGATGGAGCAGCCGTGCGAGAAGGCGATGGCGAGAAGCAGGCGAAAGCGAAACGACTAGCGAAAGATTCGCGAGGACCCCGCAACGCGTGGGAAGTGAGAGACGGGGAAAAGGTGGGAAAGGGTGTTACGAGACGGGAAGACAAAGAAAGGAGTTTTTGAAGAAAAAAACGGTTGGCTACACATCGGAAAATCTTCGTCGCTTTGCTTGCATTGCGGGGGTCGTCAGAACATCGCCTAAACAATATACTAACTTGGTATGCCTACGGACACGACGAAAAGTTAGAGCTAGTAAAGGAGGAAGAAAAATAGCGGAAGAGGAGACTCGCAGATGAGGAGAGGAGGAGGCGGAGAGGGGGCGGACCTCGTTAGCGGGAACGGCGGAAGTGGCGTTGAGCCAAAGCTCTCCCGCGATAGATGCTATCGACGAGAGCGCGCCGCCGAGCCCCCACAGCACGTGCGCGTACGCGCCTAGCGACGCGACGACCAGCGTCAGCGAGAGCGTCAGGTAGACTTTCTGCAGATGTGACTGTATCGAGGGGGTGAGGGCGGAGAAGTTCTTCAATGCGTCGAAGTTGAGAAAGGGGACGAGCCCCGCGATGCTGTAGCCGCCATGCCGGAGGTATGGCAGATGATGGCACGCGATTCAAGGAGCGGTGAAAGAAGCAAGCGGCGCAGCGAGAAGGATGATACTGGTATCTTCAAGCTACGTTACTAGTTTCTGGAGGAGTATGCGAGGGAATAAGGCTGTGCTGGATAGATCTGTTCGCACAGGCAAGCGTAGGAATTTGTACGCGCTGCTGTGCTGATGAGCTTGGAGATATTTTTTTCTCGGGGTTTCGAGTCCAACATTCTCGTGTCCAACATTCTCGAGTCCAACATTCACGAGTCCAACAATCTCGTGTCCAACATTCTCGTGTCCAACATTCTCGTGTCCAACATTCTCGTGTCCAACATTTTCGAGTGTCCAACATTCTCGAGTGTCCAACATTCTCGAGTCCAACATTCTCGAGTCCAACATTCTCGAGTCCAACATTCTCGTGTCCAACATTCTCGTGTCCAACATTCTCGAGTCCAACATTCTCGAGTCCAACATAGCATTCTCGTGTCCAACATTCTCGAGTCCAACATTCTCGTGACCAACATTCTCGTGTCCAACATTCTCGTGTCCAACATTCTCGTGTCCAACATTCTAGTGTCCAACATTCTAGTGTCCAACATTCTCGAGTCCAACATTCTCGAGTGTCCAACATTCTTTTGTCCAACATTCTCGTGTCCAACATTCTCGTGTCCAACATTCTCGAGTCCAACATTCTCGAGTCCAACATTCTCGAGTCCAACATTCTCGAGTGTCCAACATTTTCTCGTGTCCAACATTATCGTGTCCAACATTCTCGGGTCCAACATTCTCGAGTCCAACATTCTCGTGTCCAATATTCTCGAGACCAACAATCTCGAGTCCAACATTCTCGAGTCCAACATTCTCGAGTTCAACATTCTCGAGTCCAACATTCTCGAGTCCAACATTCTCGAGTCCAACATTCTCGAGTCCAATATTCCCGAGTGTCCAACATTCTCGAGTGTCCAATATTCTCGTGTCCAATATTCTCGTGTCCAACATTCTCGAGTCCAATATTCTCGAGTGTCCAACATTCTCGAGTGTCCAATATTCTCGTGCCCAATATTCTCGTGTCCAACATTCTCGTGTCCAACATTCTCGAGTCCAACATTCTCGAGTCCAACATTCTCGTGTCCAACATTCTCGTGTCCAACATTTTCGAGTGTCCAACATTCTTGAGTGTCCAACATTGTCGAGTCCAACATTCTCGAATCCAACATTCTCAAGTCCAACATTCTCGTGTCCAACATTCTCGTGTGTCCAACATTCTCGTGTCCCACATTCTCGAGTCCAACATTCCCGAGTCCAACATTCTCGAGTCCAACATTATCGAGTGTCCAACATTCTCGGGTCCAGCATTCTCGAGTCCAGCATTCTCGAGTGTCCAACATTCTCGAGTCCAACATTCTCGAGTCCAACATTCTTGTGTCCAACATTCTCGTGTCCAACATTCTCGAGTCCAACATTCTCGAGTCCAACATTCTCGAGTCCAACATTCTCGAGTCCAATATTCCCGAGTGTCCAACATTCTCGTGTGTCCAATATTCTCGTGTCCAATATTCTCGTGTCCAACATTCTCGAGTCCAATAATCTCGAGTGTCCAACATTCTCGAGTGTCCAATATTCTCGTGCCCAATATTCTCGTGTCCAACATTCTCGTGTCCAATATTATCGAGTCCAACATTCTCGAGTCCAACATTCTCGTGTCAAACATTCTCATGTGTCCAACATTCTCGTGTCCAACATTCTCGTGTCCAACATTCCCGAGTCCAACATTCTCGAGTCCAACATTATCGAGTGTCCAACATTCTCGGGTCCAGCATTCTCGAGTCCAACATTCTCGAGTGTCCAACATTCTCGAGTCCAACATTCTCGAGTCCAACATTCTCGTATCCAACATTTTCGTGTCCAACATTCTCGTGTCCAACATTCTCGAGTCCAACATTCTCGTGTCCAATTTTTTCGAGTCCAACATTCTCGAGTCCAACATTCTCGAGTGTCCAACATTCTCGTGTCCAACATTCTCGAGTCCAACATTCTCAAGACCAACATTCTCGAGTGTCCAACATTCTCGTGTCCAACATTCTCGAGTCCAACATTCTCAAGACCAACATTCTCGTGTCCAACATTCTCGTGTCCAACATTTTCGAGTCCAACATTCTAGTGTCCAACATTCTCGTGTCCAACATTTTCGAGTCCAACATTCTAGTGTGTCCAACATTCTCGTGTCCAACATTCTCGTGTCCAACATTCTCGTGTCCAACATTCTCGTGTCCAACACTCTCGTGTCCAACATTCTCGTGTCCAACATTTTCGAGTATCCAACATTCTCGAGTGTCCAACTTTTTTGAGTCCAACATTCTCGAGTCCAACATTCTCGAGTAAAGCATTCTCGTGTCCAACATTCTCGTGTCCAACATTCTCGTGTCCAACATTCTCGAGTCAAACATTCTCGAGTCCAACATTCTCGTGTCCAACATTCTCGTGTCCAACATTCTCGAGTCAAACATTCTCGAGTCCAACATTCTCGAGTCCAACATTCTCGAGTCCAACATTCTCGAGTCCAACATTCTCGAGTCCAACATTCTCGAGTGTCCAACATCCTCGGGTCCAGCATTCTCGAGTCCAACATTCTCGAGTCCAACATTCTCGAGTCCAACATTCTCAAGTCCAACATTATCGTGTCCAACATTCTCGTGTGTCCAACATTCTCGTGACCAACATTTTCGAGTCCAACATTCTCGTGTCCAACATTCTCTTGTCCAACATTCTCGAGTCCAACATTCTCGTGTCCAACATTCTCATATGTCCAACATTCTCGTGTCCAACATTCTCGTGTCCAACATTCTCGTGTCCAACATTCTCGAGTCCAACATTCTCGAGTCCAACATTCTCGAGTCCAACATTCTCGAGTCCAACATTTTCGAGTCCAACATTCTCGAGTCCAACATTCTCGAGTCCAACATTCTCGAGTCCAACATTCTCGAGTGTCCAACATTCTGGAGTCCAACATTCTCGAGTGTCCAACATTCTCGAGTCCAACATTCTCGTGTCCAACATTCTCGTGTCCAACATTCTCGATTCCAACATTCTCGAGTCCAACATTCTCGAGTCCATCATTCTAGAGTCCAACATTCCCGAGTGTCCAACATTCTGGAGTCCAACATTCTCGAGTGTCCAACATTCTCGAGTCCAACATTCTCGTGTCCAACATTCTCGTGTCCAACATTCTCGAGTCCAACATTCTCGAGTCCAACATTCTCGAGTCCAACATTCTCGAGTCCAACATTTTCGAGTCCAACATTCTCGAGTCCAACATTCTCGAGTCCAACATTCTCGAGTCCAACATTCTCGAGTGTCCAACATTCTGGAGTCCAACATTCTCGAGTGTCCAACATTCTCGAGTCCAACATTCTCGTGTCCAACATTCTCGTGTCCAACATTCTCGATTCCAACATTCTCGAGTCCAACATTCTCGAGTCCATCATTCTAGAGTCCAACATTTCCGAGTGTCCAACATTCTGGAGTCCAACATTCTCGAGTGTCCAACATTCTCGAGTCCAACATTCTCGTGTCCAACATTCTCGTGTCCAACATTCTCGTGTCCAACATTCTCGAGTCCAACATTCTCGAGTCCAACATTCTCGAGTCCAACATTCTCGAGTCCAACATTTTCGAGTCCAACATTCTCGAGTCCAACATTCTCGAGTCCAACATTCTCGAGTCCAACATTCTCGAGTGTCCAACATTCTGGAGTCCAACATTCTCGAGTGTCCAACATTCTCGAGTCCAACATTCTCGTGTCCAACATTCTCGTGTCCAACATTCTCGATTCCAACATTCTCGAGTCCAACATTCTCGAGTCCATCATTCTAGAGTCCAACATTCCCGAGTGTCCAACATTCTGGAGTCCAACATTCTCGAGTGTCCAACATTCTCGAGTCCAACATTCTCGTGTCCAAAATTCTCGTGTCCAACATTCTCGAGTGTCCAACATTTTCGAGTTCAACATTCTCGAGTCCAACATTCTCGAGTCCAACATTCTCGAGTCCAACATTCTCGTGTCCAACATTCTCGTGTCCAATATTCTCGTGTCCAATATTCTCGTGTCCAACAATCTCGTGTCCAACATTCTCGAGTCCAACACTATCGTGTCCAACATTCTCGAGTCCAACATTCTCAAGTCCAACATTCTTGAGTGTCCAACATTCTCGTGTCCAACATTCTCGAGTCCAACATTCTCTCGTGTCCAACATTCTCTCGTGTCCAACATTCTCGTGTCCAACATTCTCGAGTCCAACATTCTCGTGTCCAACATTCTGGAGTCCAACATTCTCGAGTGTCCAACATTCTCGAGTCCAACATTCTCGTGTCCAACATTCTCGTGTCCAACATTCTCGATTCCAACATTCTCGAGTCCAACATTCTCGAGTCCATCATTCTAGAGTCCAACATTCCCGAGTGTCCAACATTCTGGAGTCCAACATTCTCGAGTGTCCAACATTCTCGAGTCCAACATTCTCGTGTCCAACATTCTTGTGTCCAAGATTCTCGAGTCCAACATTCTCGAGTCCAACATTTTCGAGTTTAACATTCTCGAGTCCAACATAACATTCTCGTGTTCAACATTCTCGAGTCCAACATTCTCGTGACCAACATTCTCGTGTCAAACATTCTCGTGTCCAACATTCTCGAGTCCAACATTCTAGAGAGCCCAACATTCTCATGTCCAACATTCTCGTGTCCAACATTCTCGTGTCCAACATTCTCGTGTCCAACATTCTCGTGTCCAACATTCTCGTGTCCAACATTCTCGTGTCCAACATTCTCGTGTCCAACATTCTCGTGTCCAACATTTTCAAGTGTCCAACATTCTCGAGTGTCCAACTTTCTCGAGTCCAACATTCTCGAGTGTCCAACTTTCTCGAGTCCAACATTCTCGAGTCCAACATTCTCGAGTCCAACATTCTCGAGTCCAACATTCGCAAGTCCAACATTCTCGTGTCCAACATTCTCGTGTGTCCAACATTCTCGTGTCCAACATTTTCTAGTCCAACATTCTCGTGTCCAACATTCTCGTGTCCAACATTCTCGAGTCCAACATTCGAGTGTCCAACATTCTCGAGTGTCCAACATTCTCGAGTACAACATTCTCGAGTCCAACATTCTCGAGTCCAACATTCTCGAGTCCAACATTCTCGAGTCCAACATTCTCAAGTCCAACATTATCGTGTCCAACATTCTCGTGTGTCCAACATTCTCGTGACCAACATTTTCGAGTCCAACATTCTCGTGTCCAACATTCTCGTGTCCAACATTCTCGAGTCCAACATTCTCGAGTCCAACATTCGCAAGTCCAACATTATCGTGTCCAACATTCTCGTGTGTCCAACATTATCGTGTCCAACATTCTCGTGTGTCCAACATTCTCGTGACCAACATTCTCGTGTCCAACATTCTCGAGTCCAACATTCGAGTGTCCAACATTCTCGAGTGTCCAACATTCTCGAGTCCAACATTCTCGAGTCCAACATTCTCGAGTCCAACATTCTCGAGTCCAACATTCTCGAGTCCAACATTCTCGAGTCCAACATTCTCAAGTCCAACATTATCGTGTCCAAGATTCTCGTGTGTCCAACATTCTCGTGTCCAACATTCTCGAGTCCAACATTCTCGTGTCCGAAATTCCCGTGTCCAACATTCTCGAGTGTCCAACTTTTTCGAGTCCAACATTCTCGAGTTCAACATTCTCGAGTCCAACATTCTAGAGTCCAACATTCTCGAGTCCAACATTCTCGAGTCCAACATTCTCGAGTCCAACATTCTCCAGTCCAACATTCTCAAGACCAACATTATCGTGTCGAACATTCTCGTGTGTCCAACATTCTCGTGTCCAACATTTTCGAGTCCAACATTCTCGTGTCCAACATTCTAGTGTCCAACATTCTCGAGTCCAACATTCTCGTGTCCAACATTCTCATGTGTCCAACATTCTCGTGTCCAACATTCTCGTGTTCAACATTCTCGATTCCAACATTCTCGAGTCAAACATTCTCGTGTCCAACATTCTCATGTTCAACATTCTCGTGTCGAACATTTTCGAGTGTCCAACATTCTCGAGTGTCCAACATTCTCGAGTCCAACATTCTCGAGTCCAACATTCTCGAGTCCAACATTCTCCAGTCCAACATTCTCAAGTCGAACATTATCGTGTCGAACATTCTCGTGTGTCCAACATTCTCGTGTCCAACATTTTCGAGTCCAACATTCTCGTGTCCAACATTCTCGTGTCCAACATTCTCGAGTCCAACATTCTCGTGTCCAACATTCTCATGTGTCCAACATTCTTGTGTCCAACATTCTCGTGTTCAACATTCTCGAGTCCAACATTCTCGAGTCTAACAATCTCGAGTGTCCAACATTCTCGTGTCCAACATTCTCGTGTCCAACATTCTCGCGTCCAATATTCTCAAGTCCAACATTCTCGAGTCCAACATTCTTGAGTGTCCAACATTCTCGAGTCCAACATTCTCGAGTCCAACATTCTCTCGTGTCCAACATTCTCGTGTCCAACATTCTCGTGTCCAACATTCTCGAGTCCAACATTCTCGTGTCCAAAATTCTCGTGTCCAACATTCTCGAGTGTCCAACATTTTCGAGTTCAACATTCTCGAGTCCAACATTCTCGAGTCCAACATTCTCGAGTCCAACATTCTCGTGTCCAACATTCTCGTGTCCAATATTCTCGTGTCCAATATTCTCGTGTCCAACAATCTCGTGTCCAACATTCTCGAGTCCAACACTATCGTGTCCAACATTCTCGAGTCCAACATTCTCAAGTCCAACATTCTTGAGTGTCCAACATTCTCGTGTCCAACATTCTCGAGTCCAACATTCTCTCGTGTCCAACATTCTCTCGTGTCCAACATTCTCGTGTCCAACATTCTCGAGTCCAACATTCTCGTGTCCAACATTCTGGAGTCCAACATTCTCGAGTGTCCAACATTCTCGAGTCCAACATTCTCGTGTCCAACATTCTCGTGTCCAACATTCTCGATTCCAACATTCTCGAGTCCAACATTCTCGAGTCCATCATTCTAGAGTCCAACATTCCCGAGTGTCCAACATTCTGGAGTCCAACATTCTCGAGTGTCCAACATTCTCGAGTCCAACATTCTCGTATCCAACATTCTTGTGTCCAAGATTCTCGAGTCCAACATTCTCGAGTCCAACATTTTCGAGTTTAACATTCTCGAGTCCAACATAACATTCTCGTGTTCAACATTCTCGAGTCCAACATTCTCGTGACCAACATTCTCGTGTCAAACATTCTCGTGTCCAACATTCTCGAGTCCAACATTCTAGAGAGCCCAACATTCTCATGTCCAACATTCTCGTGTCCAACATTCTCGTGTCCAACATTCTCGTGTCCAACATTCTCGTGTCCAACATTCTCGTGTCCAACATTCTCGTGTCCAACATTCTCGTGTCCAACATTCTCGTGTCCAACATTTTCAAGTGTCCAACATTCTCGAGTGTCCAACTTTCTCGAGTCCAACATTCTCGAGTGTCCAACTTTCTCGAGTCCAACATTCTCGAGTCCAATTCGAGTCCAACATCTCGAGTCCAACATTCTCGAGTCCAACATTCGCAAGTCCAACATTCTCGTGTCCAACATTCTCGTGTGTCCAACATTCTCGTGTCCAACATTTTCTAGTCCAACATTCTCGTGTCCAACATTCTCGTGTCCAACATTCTCGAGTCCAACATTCGAGTGTCCAACATTCTCGAGTGTCCAACATTCTCGAGTACAACATTCTCGAGTCCAACATTCTCGAGTCCAACATTCTCGAGTCCAACATTCTCGAGTCCAACATTCTCAAGTCCAACATTATCGTGTCCAACATTCTCGTGTGTCCAACATTCTCGTGACCAACATTTTCGAGTCCAACATTCTCGTGTCCAACATTCTCGTGTCCAACATTCTCGAGTCCAACATTCTCGAGTCCAACATTCGCAAGTCCAACATTATCGTGTCCAACATTCTCGTGTGTCCAACATTATCGTGTCCAACATTCTCGTGTGTCCAACATTCTCGTGACCAACATTCTCGTGTCCAACATTCTCGAGTCCAACATTCGAGTGTCCAACATTCTCGAGTGTCCAACATTCTCGAGTCCAACATTCTCGAGTCCAACATTCTCGAGTCCAACATTCTCGAGTCCAACATTCTCGAGTCCAACATTCTCGAGTCCAACATTCTCAAGTCCAACATTATCGTGTCCAAGATTCTCGTGTGTCCAACATTCTCGTGTCCAACATTCTCGAGTCCAACATTCTCGTGTCCGAAATTCCCGTGTCCAACATTCTCGAGTGTCCAACTTTTTCGAGTCCAACATTCTAGAGTCCAACATTCTCGAGTCCAACATTCTTGAGTCCAACATTCTCGAGTCCAACATTCTCCAGTCCAACATTCTCAAGACCAACATTATCGTGTCGAACATTCTCGTGTGTCCAACATTCTCGTGTCCAACATTTTCGAGTCCAACATTCTCGTGTCCAACATTCTAGTGTCCAACATTCTCGAGTCCAACATTCTCGTGTCCAACATTCTCATGTGTCCAACATTCTCGTGTCCAACATTCTCGTGTTCAACATTCTCGATTCCAACATTCTCGAGTCAAACATTCTCGTGTCCAACATTCTCATGTTCAACATTCTCGTGTCGAACATTTTCGAGTGTCCAACATTCTCGAGTGTCCAACATTCTCGAGTCCAACATTCTCGAGTCCAACATTCTCGAGTCCAACATTCTCCAGTCCAACATTCTCAAGTCGAACATTATCGTGTCGAACATTCTCGTGTGTCCAACATTCTCGTGTCCAACATTTTCGAGTCCAACATTCTCGTGTCCAACATTCTCGTGTCCAACATTCTCGAGTCCAACATTCTCGTGTCCAACATTCTCATGTGTCCAACATTCTTGTGTCCAACATTCTCGTGTTCAACATTCTCGAGTCCAACATTCTCGAGTCTAACAATCTCGAGTGTCCAACATTCTCGTGTCCAACATTCTCGTGTCCAACATTCTCGCGTCCAATATTCTCAAGTCCAACATTCTCGAGTCCAACATTCTTGAGTGTCCAACATTCTCGAGTCCAACATTCTCGAGTCCAACATTCTCTCGTGTCCAACATTCTCGTGTCCAACATTCTCGTGTCCAACATTCTCGAGTCCAACATTCTCGTGTCCAAAATTCTCGTGTCCAACATTCTCGAGTGTCCAACATTTTCGAGTTCAACATTCTCGAGTCCAACATTCTCGAGTCCAACATTCTCGAGTCCAACATTCTCGTGTCCAACATTCTCGTGTCCAATATTCTCGTGTCCAATATTCTCGTGTCCAACAATCTCGTGTCCAACATTCTCGAGTCCAACACTATCGTGTCCAACATTCTCGAGTCCAACATTCTCAAGTCCAACATTCTTGAGTGTCCAACATTCTCGTGTCCAACATTCTCGAGTCCAACATTCTCTCGTGTCCAACATTCTCTCGTGTCCAACATTCTCGTGTCCAACATTCTCGAGTCCAACATTCTCGAGTCCAACATTCTCGAGTCCAACATTCTCGAGTCCAACATTCTCGAGTCCAACATTCTCGAGTCCAACATTATCGAGTCCAACATTATCGTGTCCAACATTATCGTGTCCAACATTCTCGAGAGTCCAACATTCTGGTGTCCAACATTGTCGAGTCCAACATTTTCGAGTCCAACATTCTCGTGTCCAACAGTCTCAAGTCCAACATTCTCATGTCCAACATTCTCGTGTCCAATATTATCGAGTCCAACATTATCGAGTCCAACATTATCGAGTCCAACATTCTCGAGTCCAATATTCTCGAGTGTCCAACATTCTCGAGTGTCCAATATTCTCGTGTCTAATATTCTCGTGTCCAACATTCTCGTGTCCAACATTCTCGTGTCCAACATTTTCGAGTCCAACATTCTCGATTCCAACATTCTCGAGTCAAACATTCTCGTGTCCAACATTCTCGTGTTCAACATTCTCGTGTCTAACATTTTCGAGTGTCCAACATTCTCGAGTGTCCAACATTCTCGAGTCCAACATTCTCGAGTCCAACATTCTCGAGTCCAACATTCTCCAGTCCAACATTCTCAAGTCCAACATTCTTGAGTGTCCAACATTCTCGTGTCCAACATTCTCGAGTCCAACATTCTCTCGTGTCCAACATTCTCTCGTGTCCAACATTCTCGTGTCCAACATTCTCGAGTCCAACATTCTCGAGTCCAACATTCTCGAGTCCAACATTCTCGAGTCCAACATTCTCGAGTCCAACATTCTCGAGTCCAACATTATCGAGTCCAACATTATCGTGTCCAACATTATCGTGTCCAACATTCTCGAGAGTCCAACATTCTGGTGTCCAACATTGTCGAGTCCAACATTTTCGAGTCCAACATTCTCGTGTCCAACAGTCTCAAGTCCAACATTCTCATGTCCAACATTCTCGTGTCCAATATTATCGAGTCCAACATTATCGAGTCCAACATTATCGAGTCCAACATTCTCGAGTCCAATATTCTCGAGTGTCCAACATTCTCGAGTGTCCAATATTCTCGTGTCTAATATTCTCGTGTCCAACATTCTCGTGTCCAACATTCTCGTGTCCAACATTTTCGAGTCCAACATTCTCGATTCCAACATTCTCGAGTCAAACATTCTCGTGTCCAACATTCTCGTGTTCAACATTCTCGTGTCTAACATTTTCGAGTGTCCAACATTCTCGAGTGTCCAACATTCTCGAGTCCAACATTCTCGAGTCCAACATTCTCGAGTCCAACATTCTCCAGTCCAACATTCTCAAGTCCAACATTATCGTGTCCAACATTCTCGAGTCCAACATTCTCGTGTCCAACATTCTCATGTGTCCGACATTCTCGTGTCCAACATTCTCGTGTCCAACGTTCTCGAGTCCAACATTCTCGAGTCCAACATAGCATTCTCGTGTCCAACATTCTCGAGTCCAACATTCTCGTGACCAACATTCTCGTGTCCAACATTCTCGTGTCCAACATTCTCGTGTCCAACATTCTAGTGTCCAACATTCTAGTGTCCAACATTCTCGAGTCCAACATTCTCGAGTCCAACATTCTCGAGTGTCCAACATTCTTTTGTCCAACATTCTCGTGTCCAACATTCTCGTGTCCAACATTCTCGAGTCCAACATTCTCGAGTCCAACATTCTCGAGTCCAACATTCTCGAGTGTCCAACATTTTCTCGTGTCCAACATTATCGTGTCCAACATTCTCGGGTCCAACATTCTCGAGTCCAACATTCATGAGTGTCCAACATTCTCTCGTGTCCGACATTCTCGTGTCCAACATTCTCGTGTCCAACATTCTCGAGTCCAACATTCTCAAGTCCAACATTCTCGAGTCCAACATTCTCGAGTCCAACATTCTCGAGTCCAACATTATCGAGTCCAACATTATCGTGTCCAACATTCTCGAGAGTCCAACATTCTCGAGAGTCCAACATTCTTGTGTCCAACATTGTCGAGTCCAACATTTTCGAGTCCAACATTCTCGTGTCCAACATTATCAAGTTCAACATTCTCGTGTTCAACATTCTCGTGTCCAATATTATCGAGTCCAACATTATCGAGTCCAGCATTCTCGAGTCCAACATTCTCGAGTCCAATATTCTCGAGTGTCCAACATTCTCGAGTGTCCAATATTCTCGTGTCCAGTATTCTTGTGTCCAACATTCTCGTGTCCAACATTCTCGTGTCCAACATTTTCAAGTCCAACATTCTCGATTCCAACATTCTCTAGTCAAACATTCTCGTGTCCAACATTCTCATGTTCAACATTCTCGTGTCGAACATTCTCGAGTGTCCAACATTCTCGAGTCCAACATTCTCGAGTCCAACATTCTCGAGTCCAACATTCTCAAGTCCAACATTATCGTTTCGAACATTCTCGTGTGTCCAACATTCTCGTGTCCAGCATTTTCGAGTCCAGCATTCTCGTGTCCAACATTCTCGTGTCCAACATTCTCGAGTCCAACATTCTCGTGTCCAACATTCTCATGTGTCCAACATTCTCGTGTCCAACATTCTCGTGTTCAACATTCTCGATTCCAACATTCTCGAGTCAAACATTCTCGTGTCCAACATTCTCATGTTCAACATTCTCGTGTCGAATATTTTCGAGTGTCCAACATTCTCGAGTGTCCAACATTCTCGAGTCCAACATTCTCGAGTCCAACATTCTCGAGTCCAACATTCTCCAGTCCGACATTCTCAAGTCCAACATTATCGTGTCGAACATTCTCGTGTGTCCAACATTCTCGTGTCCAACATTTTCGAGTCCAACATTCTCGTGTCCAACATTCTCGTGTCCAACATTCTCGAGTCCAACATTCTCGTGTCCAACATTCTCATGTGTCAAACATTCTCGTGTCCAACATTCTCGTGTTTCATTCTCGAGTCCAACATTCTCGAGTATAACATTCTCGAGTGTCCAACATTCTCGTGTCCAACATTCTTGTGTCCAACATTCTCGTGTCCAACATTCTCGCGTCCAATATTCTCAAGTCCAACATTCTCGAGTCCAACATTCTTGAATGTCCAACATTCTCGAGTCCAACATTCTCGAGTCCAACATTCTCTCGTGTCCAACATTCTCGTGTCCAACATTCTCGTGTCCAACATTCTCGAGTCCAACATTCTCGTGTCCAAAATTCTCGTGTCCAACATTCTCGAGTGTCCAACATTTTCGAGTCCAACATTCTCGAGTTCAACATTCTCGAGTCCAACATTCTCGAGTCCAACATTTTCGAGTCCAACATTCTCGTGTCCAACATTCTCGTGTTCAATATTCTCGTGTCCAATATTCTCGTGTCCAACAATCTCGTGTCCAACATTCTCGAGTCCAACACTATCGTGTCCAACATTCTCGAGTCCAACATTCTCAAGTCCAACATTCTTGAGTGTCCAACATTCTCGTGTCCAACATTCTCGAGTCCAACATTCTTGAGTGTCCAACATTCTCTCGTGTCCAACATTCTCGTGTCCAACATTCTCGTGTCCAACATTCTCGAGTCCAACATTCTCGAGTCCAACATTCTCGAGTCCAACATTCTCGAGTCCAACATTCTCGAGTCCAACATTATCGAGTCCAACATTATCGTGTCCAACATTATCGTGTCCAACATTCTCGAGAGTCCAACATTCTGGTGTCCAACATTGTCGAGTCCAACATTTTCGAGTCCAACATTCTCGTGTCCAACAGTCTCAAGTCCAACATTCTCATGTCCAACATTCTCGTGTCCAATATTATCGAGTCCAACATGATCGAGTCCAACATTATCGAGTCCAACATTCTCGAGTCCAATATTCTCGAGTGTCCAACATTCTCGAGTGTCCAATATTCTCGTGTCCAATTTTCTCGTGTCCAACATTCTCGTGTCCAACATTCTCGTGTCCAACATTTTCGAGTCCAACATTCTCGATTCCAACATTCTCGAGTCAAACATTCTCGTGTTCAACATTCTCGTGTTCAACATTCTCGTGTCTAACATTTTCGAGTGTCCAACATTCTCGAGTGTCCAACATTCTCGAGTCCAACATTCTCGAGTCCAACATTCTCGAGTCCAACATTCTCCAGTCCAACATTCTCAAGTCCAACATTATCATGTCCAACATTCTCGAGTCCAACATTCTCGTGTCCAACATTCTCATGTGTCCGACATTCTCGTGTCCAACATTCTCGTGTCCAACATTCTCGAGTCCAACATTCTCGGGTCCAACATTCTCGAGTGTCCAACATTCTCGTGTCCAAGATTCTCGTGTCCAACATTCTCGTGTCCAACATTCTCGAGTCCAATATTCTCAAGTCCAACATTCTCGAGTCCAACATTCTTGAGTGTCCAACATTCTTGAGTGTCCAACATTCTCGTGTCCAACATTCTCGTGTCCAACATTCTCGAGTCCAACATTCTCGTGTCCAAAATTCTCGTGTCCAACATTCTCGAGTGTCCAACATTTTCGAGTCCAACATTCTCGATTTCATTATTCTCGAGTCCAACATTCTCGAGTCCAACATTCTCGAGTCCAACATTCTCGTGTCTAACATTCTCGTGTTCAATATTCTCGTGTCCAATATTCTCGTGTCCAACAATCTCGTGTTCAACATTCTCGAGTCCAACATTATCGTGTCCAACATTCTCGAGTCCAACATTCTCAAGTCCAACATTCTTGAGTGTCCAACATTCTCGTGTCCAACATTCTCGAGTCCAACATTCTTGAGTGTCCAACATTCTCTCGTGTCCAACATTCTCGTGTCCAACATTCTCGTGTCCAACATTCTCGAGTCCAACATTCTCGAGTCCAACATTCTCGAGTCCAACATTCTCGAGTCCTACATTCTCGAGTCCAACATTATCGAGTCCAACATTATCGTGTCCAGCATTATCGTGTCCAACATTCTCGAGAGTCCAACATTCTTGTGTCCAACATTGTCGAGTCCAACATTTTCGAGTCCAACATTCTCGAGTCCAACATTCTCAAGTCCAACATTCTCGTGACCAACATTCTCGTGTCCAACATTCTCGTGTCCAACATTCTCGAGTCCAACATTTTCGAGTCCAACATAACATTCTCGTGTCCAACATTCTCGAGTCCAACATTCTCGTGACCAACATTCTCGTGTCCAACATTCTCGTGTCCAACACTCTCGAGTCCAACATTCTAGAGTGTCCAACATTCTCGAGTCCAACATTCTCGTGTCCAACATTATCGAGTCCAACATTATCGAGTCCAACATTCTCGAGTCCAACATTCTCGAGTCCAATATTCTCGAGTGTCCAACATTCTCGAGTGTCCAATATTCTCGTGTCCAATATTCTCGTGTCCAACATTCTCGTGTCCAACATTCTCGTGTCCAACATTTTCGAGTCCAACATTCTCGATTCCAACATTCTCGAGTCAAACATTCTCGTGTCCAACATTCTCGTGTTCAACATTCTCGTGTCCAACGTTTTCGAGTGTCCAACATTCTCGAGTGTCCAACATTCTCGAGTCCAACATTCTCGAGTCCAACATTCTCGAGTCCAACATTCTCGACTCCAACATTCTCGAGTCCAACATTCTCAAGTCCAACATTATCGTGTCCAACATTCTCGTGTGTCCAACATTCTCGTGTCCAACATTTTCGAGTCCAACATTCTCGTGTCCAACATTCTCGTGTCCAACATTCTCGTGTCTGCGTGACCAGTGAGGACCACTGAACTCCGCCCTCCAAGCACGAGCTCCATGCCCGACGTACTGCACAAGTAGCGCAACACCCTCTTCGCTGCAGCCATGTGCTCTGGTCGGTGTCTCCCAGGAGCAACATAGCGTGCCAAGATGCTAAGAGGGTATGCCATGTCAGGTCGAGTGCAGGTCATCAGGTACATGAGGCAGCCAACAAGCCCTGGGTACGGGCCACTCGGCTCTACGGACTCATTCGAAGGCAGAGCTGAGAGCGAGTGGCGAGTAGACAGAGGAGTGGCCTGAGGCGAGGAGTACGTGAAGTCGAAGCGCTGAAGGACCTGCTGCACCATGTGTGACTGAGTCAGGGTAATGGTGCGCCGTGCTCTGTCCCGGGTGATCTGCAAGCCAAGATAGCTGCGCAGTTCACCCAGGTCTGTGCACGTGTGTCTCTTCTGCAGCTCGGACTTCACGTGGGCGAGTCCAGCAGTGTCAGCAGTAGCAAAGACCAAGTCGTCGACGTACACGAGGATGTAGAACGGCGGCAAAGAGATGTCGGTGTGCGTAGAAACAGCGACGGGTCGGCAGTAGAAGGAGCAAACCCAAGTGCCGCAAGTGTAGTCCTCAGTGTGTCGTGCCACTCACGGGGCGCCTGGCGGAGACCGTAGACTGGCCGCCGGAGGCTCCACTGGGTACCAGGAGGAAACGACCCAGTGAAGCCAGGTGGGCGGCGCAGCCAGATCTCCTCGTGCAGGCTGCCCTGTAGGAAAGCAGTGCTGAAGTCAAGAGACTGAAGCTCGTAGTCGCGCTGAGCGGCTATGTGCAGCAGCACCCGAAGAGTGGTCATCTTCGGGGTGGGAGAGAAGGTCTGAAAGTAGTCAACTCCCTGCCGCTGACTGAAGCCTCGAGCCACGTAACGCGCCTTGAAGACAGGCGGAGAACCCGGCGGCTGCTTCACCCTGAAAATCCACATGGCACTGACGATGTTCGCCCCAGGTGGGGGAACCTCGTCGACATAGGTGTCTGTGGACTTCCAGGAAGCCATCTCTGCGTCCATGGCTGACTGCCACTGAGAGGAGTAGGGACCCTCTATCGCCTCTGCGTAAGAGCGCGGGGTCGGGATGTCTGGTGCATCCGGGTCTCTCTCAGGGGCAACTAGCATGGACACGAGATGAGGTAAAGCAGCAGCAAAGCACTGGAACTCCTCCTGCCTGTCCTCAAGGACGTCCGTGCTAAGAGCACACTCACCCCCGACGGACGGAGGACAGACAGACTCAGACTCAGCAACAAGACTAGCGGCGTAGTCTAGACGTCAGTGAGCAGCGAAGTCGACAAGCTCAGCAACTAAGGCAGACGCAGTAGTGGACTCAAAAAAAGGGTCAGTGACAACAGTAGCCAGGAGACGCGTGACAGTAGGACTGGCAGCACGAAGGGAGTCAGACGTCGGGTCAGCAAGAGCAGGAAGAGAGGACTCAGGAGGAGACGGCAAAGGGACACGCAGTGGAGCAGTGGAAGGACGCAGTGCCATCTGGTGTGTGCCCAGGACCGCAGGAGGGCGCTGACGTGGAACACGACGACTAGTGCGAGCAGCACGAACAGGCGACGCAGGACGCGACTCAGGCTCACGACGCTCAGCAAGACCTCCAGTAGGACCAGTGTAGGGAGAAGGAGCAGGCAGTGGGGAGGCTAGCTGTAACTGTGACTCGGACTGGACAGGCGGTGGACACTCTAAGGAAGGAGCAGGACCAGAAGAAGGCGGAAGACCAAGAACCTACTCAAGGAGCGGAACGAAGTACGGCCGCGGCCGCGCAGCGCCTCCAGAACCAGCAGGGACAGCACCAGCACCCCCAGCGCCAGCTCCAACTCCAGCAGCACCACCAGCTCCAGCAGCACCTCCAGCAGCTCCAGAACCTCCAGCAGCTCCAGCTCCAGCGGGACCACCGGAAGACGCAGCAGCTCCGGTTCCAGTACCCCCAGCAGCACCTACTCCAGCAGCACCGCCAGCTCCAGATCCGCTAGTAGCTCCAGCACCAGCAGCACCACCAGGCCCAGCAGCTCTAGTACCTCCAGTACGAGCACCTCCGGGACCCGTGGCTCCAGCACCCCCAGCAACAGTAGAACCTCCAGTACCGGCAGCACCACCAGCTCCAGCAGCACGGCTCCAGCGCCGAGAAAACCACTCGCGCAACTCCTGTGGAGAGGGTAGCTCCCGCCGGGACGAAGCACACAAAGGACCTCCAGGCCCAGCACCGCCAGACTCCACACGAGCAGGCCCAGCTCCCGCAGGCTCCGCACCCCAAGACTCAGCAACTCCAGGCTCAGCACCCCCAGACTCAGGAACTCCAGGCTCAGCACCCCCAGACTCAGGAACTCCAGGCTCAGCACCCCCAGACTCAGCACCCCCAGGCTCCGCACGCTCAGGCTCAGCACCCCCAGACCCGGCACCCGCAGGCTCAGCACCCCTAGCAGCACCAGAGTCAACAGCTACCTCGACAGGCTCGAGTGCGTCTACCTGAGACACACCTGAGGGGGCAGGACCCTGAGGGGGGAGGGGGTCTACCGGGGGGGGGACCTGGCGCGAGGAAGAGCGGCGGGGGGGGGGAGGGGGGCAGCGCGGTAGGGAAAGAGACGGTAGTACGGAACCGACTCGTCAAACGTGACGTCCTGGGAGGACAGAACACGGCGCGAGGTGGGGTGGTAAAACTGCCAACCAGGCGCGTCAGGGGGGAAGCCAAGGAAGACGCAGGGAATAGCACGGGAGGACAGCTTGTCCGCAGACAAGTCGCGGACGAAAGCTCGAGATCCCCAGACACGGAACGCAGACGCATCGCCAACCTTCCCCATCCACCGCAGAGTAAGGGAGGTCTCCGGCATGGAGACCCGGGGCTGAAGGTTGATCTGATGCACCGCGTACTGAACCGCGAACGGCCACAGAAAATGGGGAGCAGCCGCATGGATCATGGACGTACGAGCGACGTCCATGACCATGCCAATGCGGCGCTCAGCAATCCCATTTTGCTGTGGAGAGGCCGGAAGCGTGAACGTCTGGCGGATGCCCTCCGCACGACAGAAGGCTCGCAGAAGGTCGGAGGAAAACTCTCCACCTCGGTCGGAGTGCAGACGCAGAACAGGAAAGTCCGAGCCGAAACTCTCTCTGAGCTGGAGACGGGCAGCGCGGATCCAGTCGATCAACACCTCAGTGACCTCACCCTTGCGGCGCAAGGGGAAGACTGAGGTGTAACGTGCAAAGTCGTCAACCACCAGCAGGAAGTAACGCTCGTGACCCTGTCCACGGACGCGGGCTGGGCCCCACACGTCCATGTGGAGAGTCTGCAGCGGAGCCTCTGTCGGAGGAAACTCGGAGGAGTGAGGAGTGGCGCGTTGCCGCCCCTCGACGCAGGGAACGCAGGTAGGGGCAGGCCCCGGAGGAAGGGGAGGTAGGGACCGGGGGAGACCAGAGACAAGGACACGGGAGGCCATGCCTCGGAGACGAGGCAGGGAGGGGTGACCAAGGCGGTGATGCCAGAGGAGGGTCTGGTGGGACAGGAGGCGACAAGAGCAGGGGGCAGACTCAGGACCAGACCGAGACGCTGCAGCAAACACCTGACCCGACGCAGCTACCTGACCAGACGCAGCAACCGGAGGAGACTCGGTAGTCAGTGTGTACAGGCTCGACCCCGGCTGACGGGTAAACGTGGCCAAGTGTCGGCCCGTCCGAGCACACGTGCAGTGGGTCACTCGCTGACTCGCAGGAGTGAACTGGTCAACCCCTCCATCCTGTAGGTCAGCACCACTCACCAAGTTCGTAGAGAACGAGTGGAGGTAAAGACCTGACAGGGAGCCAGAGGGGGCCGCCGGAGACAGTAGGACAGTGGAGTAGTGGGCAAGTACAGGACCCCCAGAGGGGTCTGCCAGGGAGATTGCAACCGGCCGACTATTGGCGTGAGTGTGGTGCGGTCTCGAAAGAAGGAGCGGGAAGCACCCGAGTCAAGGGTGAAGGTGTGTAAGACCGCAGCAGGCGCAGTACCAGAGAGAGCAGACTCACCAGCACCTGGAGCAGCAGCCTCACGAGCACCTAGAGCAGCAGCCTCACCAGCACCTGGAGCAGGAGACGCACCAGCACCTAGAGCAGCAGCCTCACCAGTACCTAGAGCAGGAGACTGGATACCGGGGTCAGGCGGCACACACAGGTAACAGGCACCCTCAGCACTAGTGGGCAATGCATACATGGCAGTGAGGATAGCATCATAGTCAAGAGCATAGATATCTACCATCTGCCTAAGCAGCTCCACCCAGTCGGGGAGCTCAGCCGCGTCGCCAAACTCTGTACGCCAGGCGTCGCTCAGACGGGCGAAGCAGCGGGACTCTGTGTGACCAAACGTCGCGCAAGGCTGACCAGTCCGAGCACCAGTGCGAATGATGTACGGGCAGCGAGCAGTACCCCGTGACCCTCCACGCTGAGCGTACCACTCACGAAGCTGCTGGGGCGAAAGGACCGCGCGCAGACGACGCTGCAGCTGCACCTGGCCACTATAAGAAGCTCCCGAACTACTCACTCCAGGACGACTCCCACTATGGCCACCCCGACAACCCCAACTAGCGTACCACTCACGAAGTTGCTGGGGCGTGAGGGACTCACGTGGACGTCGCTGGAGCTGCATCTGGCCACCGCCAGGAGCAGCAGTAGCAGTAGTAGCAGCGCGCCCACCCCTACAACCCCAACTAGCGTACCACTCACGAAGCTGTTGGGGCGTGAGGGACTCACGCGGACGGCGCTGGAGCTGCATCTGGCCACGCCAGGAGCAGCAGTAGTAGTAGAAAGAGCAGTAGCAGCAGGAGCAGCAGTAACAGCAGTACGGGCAGGGCAGTGCTCACCAGTGGCGAGAAGGGCAGGCGTACGACGGTGGCAACGGCGAGGCCGCAACCACTGCAGGGCGAGGGCTCCGCGGCAGCTGCAGGGGCGGCTGCTCCAGGGGCCAGGGGCGGCTGCTGCAGGGGCGGCTGCTCCAGGGGCCAGGGGCGGCTGCTGTAGGGGCGGCTGCTCCAGGGGCCAGGGGCGGCAGCAGAGGTCCAGGGGCGGCTGCTGCAGGGGCAGCTGCTGCAGGGGCGGCTGCTGCAGGGGCGGCTGCTCCAGGGGCCAGGGGCGGCTGCTGCAAGGGCGGATGCCCCAGGGGCCAGGGGCGGCTGCTCCAGTGGCCAGGGGCAGCTGCTGCAGGGGCGGCTGCTCCAGGGGTCAGGGGCGGCTGCTCCAGGGGCCAGGGGCGGCTGCTGCAGGGGCGGCTGCTCCAGGGGTCAGGGGCGGCTGCTGCAGGGGCGGCTGCTCCTGGGGTCAGGGGCGGCTGCTGCAAGGGCGGCTGCTGCAGGTCGGGCGCGGGTTAGGGCAGGGCACCGCGGCGGACAGGGGCGACGCCGCGCGGGTCCCGCAGGGGCGTCGTGACGAGCGGTGGCGACGCCCGGGTCCCGTTGGGGCGTCGCGACGCGCGGGAGCCGCGCCTCGCGGGTCCCGCAGGGGCGTCGCGACGAGGCGGGGGCGACGCGCGGGTCCCGCTGAGGCGTCGCGACGAGGCAGGGGCGACACCCGCGGGGCCGCGACTGGCGACGGGGCGGGGCCGCTACGGGTAACGGGGCGGGGCCGCGAAGGGGCCGCTAAGGGGCCGCGAAGGGGCCGCGAAGGGGCCTCGAAGGGGCCGCTAAGGGGCCGTGAAGGGGCCGCGAAGGGGCCGCTAAGGGGCCGCGAAGGGGCTGCGAAGGGGCCGCAAAGGGGGGCCGCGACGGGCCTCAGGAGCAGGGCAGGCCGCTAAGGGGCTACGAAAGGGTAGGGCAGGTCAGAGCGCGAAGCGCGCTTCGGGCAGGTTAGGAAAAAAAAAAATTAATGGTGGGCCCTTAGGAAGAAACGGTCCCACTAGGGAACCCGCTCTATACCATGTGAAGAAAGAGGAATGAATGAACTAGGAAAGTGTGTGATACAAATGTGAAACCCTAGAAGTGAGTACCCCTTAGTGTCTACCCCGCAACAGCCTTCATAGGCTAGGTCATGTATGTCTGACACTGGTGTACACTTCATGTTGTTTCCAGTCCAGGTCAAGATTTTTGGGCTTAAGAAATTCTGTAGATGGTGTCAAAACAGACACACTTTCAATGAATACCATTGCGGCACGTCTACAGAAACTCAATTTCCTTCAGCAAGATTGCTTGAAAATCCTTGCTCACTCTACATAGCTAACAGCTGGTTTGGCATTGGTGTGGGGTCACTCCCATCATGTGTCAGCACTGTTGAGTCAAGGACGAACGAGTCTAACGGCGAGAGGTGCTGGCAGCACATGCAGCAACACAGAGCAAGCGACGCACATGGCACAGCACAGCACAAGACAGTGGTGAGAGAGTCAACGGCGAGAGGTGCTGGCAGCAGTCCTGCGCTTGGATGATGCCCGCTGCTCCTCCTCCCTCTCCTCCTTCCTCGTCTGCCCAGCACATGTAGCAGCACAGTGCAAGCAAAGGATAGACAAAGCACGACATGGCACAGCACAAGACAGCACGGCACGGCACAGCATAGCATGAGAGATGATGAGCTGATGAGAGGGGTGGGAGTGAGCAAGTGAGGGTGCTTCAGCAATAAGCACTGGACTAAGGCAGCTCAGGCGACACGACACGTCATGCTGATGAGAAGGGCGGCCTGAGATGACAGGATGGCATGGCATGCACACTCTAGGCAGCGACTGACATGGAGTTTGAAGAGGATGCGCACGGAAACAGCGACAAAGTCAAGCATCAGCTCGAGCGCATCAGCCATGTGGTGGCTGTGGCGGGACGGGATGGGGTGTGTGTGGTATACTACCGCATCCAGGCAGTGACCAGGTGTGGTGGAAGTGTGGTGGATGGCACACAGGTTGCAGACGCAGACTCACCAGGATGAAGAGGATGCGCACGAAGACAGCGACAAAGCCCGACAGCAGCTCGAGGGCATCAGCCACGTGGTCGCAGTGACCCTGCTTCTCCCCCTCTCCCACGTCGTCCCCATGGCAGTGCAGCAAGTGTGGTGTGGATGGGGTGTGGTGTGGTGTGGTTAACACAGGTGGTTGGTTACAGTCTTACCAGAATGAAGAGGATGCGCACGAAGACAGCGACAAAGTCGAGCAGCAGCTCGAGAGCGTCCACCACGTGGTCGCAGTGGCCCTGCCTCGCTCTCTCCAGCAGCACCTGCGTGTCGTATATGATGTATCCTGAGAAGACCAGCAGGCCTCCATACAGCTGGTGGGGTAAAAGAGACAGACGGGGAGAGGAGATGGGACGAGGATATTAGTGGAGAAAGCAGGCACACTGGCTCTCTTCACCAGCACCTGTGTGTCGTATATGATGTATCTGGCAAACACCAGGAGGCACTTTTGAGAATTCTCAAAAGTGATTCCCAAATTGTCGTAAATGATGTATTTGGCCAGCACCAGGAGGCCGCCGCACAGCTGTGCAAAAGAGGAGGTGGAAGAGGGTATGGGAGAAGCAGTGAGATGGAGTGGCAAGGGAGCGGATTGAGGGAGCAGCCACACTGGCCCTCAGCAACACCTGCGTGCCATGAATGCATGCGAACACCAACAGCCCCCCGCACAGGGCGACGTCCCAGCCCAGGTGTGCTCAGAACTAGAGGAAAGGGCTCGTTACACAATAACCTCGACCTGAAAGATAGCATCAGAGGCGCCGAAGACGAAGGAGGCGAGGCGCAGGGCGAGCATGGCGGAGAGGGCGGAGGGGAGTGGCAAGGCACAGGCAACGAATTCAGAGAGCAGAGACCACATTGCACTCACACACGCAACTGACACACGTACCTCAATCTGGAAAACAGCATTGGAGCCACCGAAGAAGATAGAGGTGAGGCGCAGGGCGAGCATGGTGGATACGGCAGAGGAGAGGAAGCCCCCCAGGTACAGGTACTCCCTGCGCCGTGCGAGCAGCGCCACACCTCACTCACACACACACCTCACACACACACCTCACACACACACCTCGATCTGAAAGACAGCGTTAGAGCCGCCAAAGAAGATGGAAGCAAGGCGCAGGGCGAGCATGGTGGAGACGGCAGAGGCAAGGAATCCTCCCAGGTAAAGGTACTCCCTGCGCTTAGCCAGCAGCGCCGCCCCTGAGAAGCACAGGAAGATGGCTGCTGTTGCGACGAATGCTGTGACTAGCAGACTGGGGGGGAAGGAGGGACAAGAAGAGAGGGAGGCAGGGGGGGTTGTGAGAGGGGGTGAGGGTGAGAGGTCGGGAGTAGGCAGAGCTGAGTGACTGAGTACAGGGAGAGAAAGCCCCCCAAGTACAGGTACTCCGAGCAGCGCTGCCCCTGAGAAGCACAGGAAGATGGCTGCTGGTGCAATGCTGCTACTAGCATACTGGACGGGGAGGGAGGCAGGGAGGGGGGGACGGGGTGGGAGAGAGAGGTTAGGAGCAGGAATGACAAGCATGGGTGATGTGCGGCGGAGAGTGCACGGGTGGGAGAATGCGAGGGTGGGAGGGGGACGGGGGAGACGATGCGAGGAGGACGAGAGAGTGGGAGGAGAGCGATGCCGGAGAGCGCAAATGGAGAGATGGAGAGCAAAGGAGTGAAACGAAGAGCATGCAGGCAGCGCGGAAGGAGACAGAGGGAGGAGGACGAGATGGGGGCTGGGGTGGAACGGGCAGACAGAAAACGAGAGAAGAAAACCGCGCGTACGGTTGACCTAACTACTTCATTCACAGTTGTCCTGGGCTAGCCTAACAAGTGGGTGATCCTCCGCTTGACAAGCCTGAAGTTAACCTAAAGCTCTCCTACCCATGGTTGACCTAAGGCTGCCATAACCGGGGACCTACCCGGGGTTGACCTCTTAAGGATGCCATATCCGGGGACCTACCCGGGGTTGATTTGAATAACAGCATCGACGAGCGGGCCGATGGAGCAGCCGTGCGAGAAGGCGATGGCGAGAAGCAGGCGAAAGCGAAACGACTGGCGAAAGATTCGCGAGGACGCGGCAACGCGTGGGAAGGGAGAGACGGGGAAAAAGTGGGAAATGGTTTTACGAGAAGGTAAGACGAAGAACAGGGTTTCTGAAGAGAAAAACGGTCGTCTACACATCGAAAGGCTTCGCCGCTTCGCTTACATTGCGGAGGTCATGAGAACATCGCCTAAAAAATATACTAAACGTACGCCTACGGACGCGAACGAATGTTAGAACTGCTGGCACACAGCTTTGGAGGAAGAATACTAGCGAAAGAGGAGACTCGCAGACGAGGAGAGGAGGAGGCGGAGAGGAGAGCACCTCGTTAGCGGGTACGGCGGGCGTGGCGTTGAGCCAGAGCACGCCCGCGATCGACGCTATCGACTAGTAGAGCTAGTATTATACAGCAAAGGAGGGAGAATACTAGCGGACGAGGATATTATCAGGCCGCGAGGAGGCGCACCTCGTTAGCGGGAACGGCGGGCGTGGCGTTGAGCCAAAGCACGCCCGCGATCGACGCTATCGACGAGAGCGCGCCGCCGAGCCCCCACAGCACGTGCGCGTACGCGCCTAGCGACGCGACGACCAGCGTCAGCGCGAGCGTCAGGTAGACCTTCTGCAGATGTGACTGTATCGAGGGGGTTAGCGCGGAGAAGTTCTTCAACGCGTCGAAGTTGAATGACTGCGAGTCGCCGAAGCGAGAGAAAGGGGACGAGCCCCGCGATGCTGTAGCCGCCATGACGGAGGTATGGCAGATGATGGCACGCGATGCAAGGAGCGGTGAAAGAAGCAAGCGGTGCAGCGAGAAGGATGATACTGGTATCTTCAAGCTTCGTTACTAGTTTCTGGAGCAGTATGCGAGGGAATAATGCTGTGCTGGATATATCTGTTCGCACAGGCACGAGCGGGAATTTGTACGCGCTGCTGTGCTGATGAGCTTGGAGATATTTATTTCTTGGGGTTCCAGCAATGCAATGCGAAGTGCTCGGCGGTTGTTTTGGTGAACGGCTCGGTACGGTGCAGGCAGCGATGGGTCTAGATCGGCTTGATAAATTTGTGCAGATGACTCGCTGCGTGCTTCTCACGAGAAGGACGAGAATCTGGCTGCTATCTGGAACTTTCAAGAAAGTGCTAGAGTGGGCGAAACGATGCGCTGGAATAACCATGGGGCAAGTGTTACATTCTAAGAGAATGGATCAACATAGTAAGAGTGCCTCTAACTTGCATTTGAATGAAAACACGACTAACACTGTGGTTTTACCAGAAAAGTTTGACAGTCATTATCACTCTCGCGCAACCCGCCTCATCTTGGCAACCAGGCGAGCAGTGGTGGCATCCAGCGACCCCCCAGCACCGCTCTCCTGTGCGATAAACTCCGACAGGCTCGCCTTGGGCGTGGCAAAGCACGCTTGGAAGGTCGCAATAGCAGGCGATGCAGCCACATACAGCACCGACAATACACTGCATAGATACTCTATGTCTGCTGCTAGCTGCTGTGCCCCCCGGTCTGACACCTCGGGAATCGCTCGAATCTGCTCCACGAATAGCGACGTCGCGCCGTCAGCGACCTTTGTCATCCACTCCCGGACGAAATACGCCCCCGCATCCTCCTCCCCTGCTGCGGTCGGTGTCGCGGATTCCCCGCCTGCCGACGCGCTGCTTGCCGAGGCTTGCAGGAGCAGGCTCGGGGCTGCTTCGGAGGCAGCGACGGCGAGAGGCTCGAGTTGCTGGGGGAGATTGAGGAGGTATTCTCCCACGGCTGTGATGTAGGGTAGAGCGTACGCGTTGAAGGCTGGTAGGTCAAACACATTCTCCTCCTCGCCCAATGCCCAGTCCGGCATGGAAGAGACCCCTGCCAATTGCCGCCGTACCTGCAAGGTGGGGGCGCGAGAGGCACGGGGATGGATATAAGAAAAGGGGGAACGAGGCAAGCGAGGAAGTAGGTGATGAGACGAGTGCAGGGAGGAGTGTTGCAGCAACAGGGAAGAACACAATTGTCGAGAGGAAGGAAATCGAGGAAAGGGAAGAAAATGAAGCGTGCATAGAAAGTGAGGGAAATAGGGAGATTGTGGGTAGCAGGGAGAGTGAGGGTAGCGGGGCGAGTGAGGGGAATGGGGAGAGTGAGCGAGTGAGCGAGAGCGCAGAGGGACGATCGCATCCTTTGCGGTCATTGGACGATGTGCTCATAGGAGAGCCAATGAGCATTGAGCACATCGTGCACCAGCAATGAGGGAGGAGAGAGCGAGGGAAGGAAGGAGGGAGTGGAGGGTGAGGAGAGAAAGTGGGGGGCGAGCAAAGAAGGCGAGGACAGAGAGTGGGGTAAGGGGGGGAGGAGAGTTGGTGATGGGAAATGAGCACGAGGCGGGGATGGTCGCACCTTGGCAATGAGCACGTCGTACACCAACGATGACACTGCTTCCTGGAAGCTTCTCACTCGCTGCGCCGTGCGCGGGAGCGCATGGATGCGCGGGTCCCTGAGCTCGTCCAGCAGCCTGATGAGGGCAGGTGCACATATGGAGGAAGGGGGGAACGGGGGGAGGGCAAGAGAGGGCAAGCAACAGTTATGGAGCCAGGCCCGAATGACCACGTGGTCATTTTCGTGCTGTATTGAAAGCACATTCAAGCCTTGCACTGCTTTCACCACATGGCCCACCATCCCTTCACCCCATCACGCTGCACCTGGCGAGGCGCTGAGCCTTGTCGGGATATTCCGCCAGTCTCAGCACCGCCACATCCACCTCACTCCCCTCTGCTCCCCCTCCAGCTCCCACTCCGCCTCCCCCTGCGCCTCCCCCTCCCCCTGCGCCACCAACCGACCCCACCCGCTTCACCTCCCCTCCCGCGCCCTCCCCTCCCCCTTCCCCTCCGCCATCCCCCCCAGCATCCAGCCCCAAGCGGGGGGAGAGCTGGGTGAGGGCGCTGCGGAGGGAGGCTTCAAACACTGCCACGCGCACCGCCACACTCTCTGCCACCATCAGCAGTTGCAGCGCTCCCTGCACCACTGCCCACTCCTCCTCCTCCTCCACTCCCCCTGCTCCCCCTGCTCCGTACCCCGCCGGGTCCGGTAGACTGGCCAACGGATCGTCTGAGAATGGATTGGTTCGGTCTGAGCCTGGGCCAGAGGCTCGGGTTGGAGCGGAAGGAGTGGTGGAGGAAGGAAGGGCAGGAGGTGGGGGAGGGGAGAGGCCGCAGATGGGGGGGAGGGATTGGAGGCAGGAGGAGAGGCGGGAGAGGAAGAGGAGGATGGAGTGGTCGAGTGCGGTGAGGAGCGCTGCTGCCTCTGAGCCCCCTGTGAAGGCGAGACAGCGCTCCACTGCTGCCTCCAGTGCTGCCATGGCTGCTGGGATGGCCGCCTGGTGAGGGGGGTGAATGAAGAGTGGAGGAAAGATGTAGAGGACAGGAGAGCGAGAGGTGATGGGAAGATTAAGCATGCAGAATGGGATGGGTGGTAGAGGTGGTACAGGAAAGAGGAGCGTGGTAGCAAAATACGAAAAGGCCAGCTCCAGACCACCTCCCAGGAACATATTAGTCATACTGAGAACTCCAAAAGATTCCAAGAGATTATTCCAGCACACTGACATGCACCGCACAGCACCACCTCTCACCTCCATGCGCCGAACAGCATCTGCCAGCACGAGCCCGCGCTGCCCCACTTGCTTCACTGCGCTGCCCGGCCTGAGATCTATGCCGCCCAGATCCGCCGCCAGCTGTGCGCGCTCATAGTCCCCGTAGCGCTGCTTGAACGGCTCTAAGGGCCGGAACACCGCCCACACCACTGCTCCCACACTCACCGGCCCCTCTCCCTCCTGCTCCCCCTCCTCCTCCCTGCCCCTTCTCTTGCTGCCCTTCTCCCCTCCGCCTGCCGCTCCTCCTCCTGCCCCTCCTCCTCCTCCTGCTGCTGCTGCGGCGGCGGCTCCTTGTGTGTTTTTCTCAGAGGAAGATGGCTTAGTGGCATCGGCAGTGGCGGAGGAAGGAAGGGAGGCGAGGAGGCGGGAGAGGTTGCGCGCAAAGGTGGTGGTGGTGGCGTGTAGGGCGAGTAGCAGGGCCAGGCGCGTAGAAGGTCTGGACTGGGATGCTGCAGACAGAGGCGAGAAGGCAGAGCAGAAGATGAAAAAAAGGAGGGCAACGGGAGTGGTTCAGAGGAGAGGATGCATCCTCTCCTGACCGTTGGAGGGCAAAGGTGGTGGTGGTGGCGTGCAGGGCGAGCAGGATGGCCAGACGGGTGGATGGTCGCCACTGGGACGCTGCAGGGCGAGGGAGGGAAGGCAGGTAGCAGAGGGCAGGGCACAGCCTCCCTCTTTCCCCCTCCTTGCCTTCATCCTCCCCCACCAGCCAACTTACCTGCTTCACCCGCATCAGCAGCAGCAGCGGAGAGAGCGGCGAGGGCAGCATCAGACACAGCGGCATCGACGCGCAGAGTGAAGCTGGAGGCAAACCCGCCCCACGTGGCCGTGAGCAGGTGGTATGGCACAACCCCCCCACCCCCTCGCTTCATGCTTTCCCACCCCCACCCTGCCTACCTGCATCAGCAGCAGCAAGAGCAGACAGCGCAGCGTCAGACACAGCAGCATCGACGCGCACAGTGAAGCTGGAGGCGAGCCCGCCCCACGTGGCCGTGAGCAGACGCAGCAGCAGAGGCGAGGCGTGGTGGGGGAAGGCTGCCACGCACCAACGAGCCTCCTGCTCCACTGCGAGTAGCATCTCGTCGTACCAGCGCGGTAACCACTCGGGGAACTGTAACGCTGCTGCCAATGGGCCTGAGGTGAGAGGGGGAGTGGCAATGGAGGGAGGGGGGAAGGTGGGTGGAGAGGGGGGGAAGGAGCGGAATGGATGAGAGTATGGGTGTGGGGGGCAGAGAAGACGTTGTGAGTATTGAAGAGAGGAACGGGGGGGGGTGAAGGGGTGCCCCTGCGCCTGAGCTTGCGCTTACTTCTACAACCCTGATTCAAGCATCTTTGGCCTGCCTACCCTTCCACCCCTCCACCCCCCGGCCCGCACCACGGTAGTGACCTCGAACTGCTGTGTGGGTGGGCAGCAGCCCTTCCACCCCTCTTTTACTTGACAAACCCTTCCGCCTCTCTGCCCACCTGCGCCAGGAGCAACAGCAGTGACCTCAAATTGCTCCCACAGGCGTGTGAGCGGACGGCAGCTCCCACCTCACAACCTTAACTAAAGCATGTCTGCCATCTCAACCCCTCTACCATGCCAGCGCTGCTGCCCTTCCATCCCTCAGCCTGCCCACCTGCGCCCGGTGCCACAGCAGTGACCTCAAACTGCTCCCACAGGCGTGTGAGCGGGCGGCAGCGCACGAGGCAGAAGAGAGCTTCCACCGTGTGCTGCCGCCCGATGGCTGCCAGGATGCCTGTCAGCGAGCGACACGCGTCCAACTGAGGAGGTGGAGGGGAGGAAGGGGGGGGGAAGAAGGATTAAGGGAGAGAGGGGTGCTTGGGTTGATTGAAGAGCACGAGGCAGAAGAGAGCCTCCACCGTGTGCTGCCGGCCAATCGCTGCAAGAATGCCTGTCAGCAAGCGACACGCGTCCAACTGGCATAGGAGAGAGTGGTGGACGGAAGAGAAAGGTGGTTGAGTTGGGGACTAACAGGGCTAACAGGGCTAACACGAGGCACAAGAGCGCCGCCTATGCTGCCGCCCTATGCTGCTGCCAGGATGCCTGTAAGTGAGCGACACGCGTCCAACTGGTGCGGGTAGGTGCGGTGAATGGAAGAGAAAGGTGCTTGAGTTGGGGGCTAACAGGGCACCGCACGAGGGGTGCAGGTTGGAGGTGCAGGTTGGAGGTGCAGGTTGGAGGTGCAGGTTTGAGGTGCAGGTTTGAGGTGCAGGTTTGAGGTGCGGGTTTGCGGTGCAGGTTTGAGGTGCAGGTTTGAGGTGCGGGTTTGCGGTGCAGGTTTGAGGTGCAGGTTTGAGGTGCAGGTTTGAGGTGCAGGTTTGAGGTGCAGGTTTGAGGTGCAGGTTGGAGGTGCAAGTTTGAGGTGCAGGTTTGAGGTGCAGGTTTGAGGTGCGGGTTTGCGGTGCAGGTTGGAGGTGCAGGTTGGAGGTGCAGGTTTGAGGTGCAGGTTTGAGGTGCAGGTTTGAGGTGCAGGTTTGAGGTGCAGGTTGGAGGTGCAGGTTGGAGGTGCAGGTTTGAGGTGCAGATTTGAGGTGCAGGTTTGAGGTGCAGGTTTGAGGCGCAGGTTTGAGGTGCAGGTTTGAGGTGCAGGTTGGAGGTGCAGGTTGGAGGTGCAGGTTGGAGGTGCAGGTTGGAGGTGCAGGTTTGAGGTGCAGGTTTGAGGTGCAGGTTTGAGGTGCAGGTTTGAGGTGCAGGTTTGAGGTGCAGGTTTGAGGTGCAGGTTTGAGGTGCAGGTTTGAGGTGCAGGTTGGAGGAGCAGGTTTGCGGTGCAGGTTGGAGGTGCAGGTTGGAGGTGCAAGTTGGAGGTGCAGGTTGGAGGTGCAAGTTGGAGGTGCAAGTTGGAGGTTGGAGGTGCAGGTTGGAGGTGCAGGTTTGAGGTGCAGGTTTGAGGTGCAGGTTGGAGGTGCAGGTTTGAGGTGCAGGTTGGAGGTGCAAGTTTGAGGTGCAGGTTTGAGGTGGAGGTTTGAGGTGCGGGTTTGCGGTGCAGGTTGGAGGTGCAGGTTGGAGGTGCAGGTTTGCGGTGCAGGTTTGAGGTGCAGGTTTGAGGTGCAGGTTTGAGGTGCAGGTTTGAGGTGCAGGTTGGAGGTGCAGGTTGGAGGTGCAGGTTGGAGGTGCAGGTTGGAGGTGCAGGTTGGAGGTGCAGGTTGGAGGTGCAGGTTTGAGGTGCAGGTTTGAGGTGCAGGTTTGAGGTGCAGGTTTGAGGTGCGGGTTTGCGGTGCAGGTTGGAGGTGCAGGTTGGAGGTGCAGGTTTGAGGTGCAGGTTTGAGGTGCAGGTTTGAGGTGCAGGTTGGAGGTGCAGGTTGGAGGTGCAGGTTGGAGGTGCAGGTTGGAGGTGCAGGTTTGAGGTGCAGGTTTGAGGTGCAGGTTTGAGGTGCGGGTTTGCGGTGCAGGTTGGAGGTGCAGGTTGGAGGTGCAGGTTTGAGGTGCAGGTTGGAGGTGCAGGTTTGAGGTGCAGGTTGGAGGTGCAGGTTTGAGGCGCAGGTTTGAGGTGCAGGTTTGAGGTGCAGGTTGGAGGTGCAGGTTTGAGGTGCAGGTTGGAGGTGCAAGTTTGATGTGCAGGTTTGAGGTGCAGGTTTGAGGTGCAGGTTTGAGGTGCAGGTTTGAGGTGCAGGTTGGAGGTGCAGGTTTGAGGTGCAGGTTGGAGGTGCAGGTTTGAGGCGCAGGTTTGAGGTGCAGGTTTGAGGTGCAGGTTGGAGGTGCAGGTTTGAGGTGCAGGTTGGAGGTGCAAGTTTGAGGTGCAGGTTTGAGGTGCAGGTTTGAGGTGCGGGTTTGCGGTGCAGGTTGGAGGTGCAGGTTGGAGGTGCAGGTTTGCGGTGCAGGTTTGAGGTGCAGGTTTGAGGTGCAGATTTGAGGTGCAGGTTTGAGGTGCAGGTTGGAGGTGCAGGTTTGAGGTGCAGGTTTGAGGTGCAGGTTTGACGTGCAGGTTTGAGGTGCAGGTTGGAGGTGCAGGTTTGCGGTGCAAGTTGGAGGTGCAGGTTGGAGGTGCAAGTTGGAGGTGCAAGTTGGAGGTTGGAGGTGCAGGTTTGAGGTGCAGGTTTGAGGTGCAGGTTGGAGGTGCAGGTTTGAGGTGCAGGTTGGAGGTGCAGGTTTGAGGCGCAGGTTTGAGGTGCAGGTTTGAGGTGCAGGTTGGAGGTGCAGGTTGGAGGTGCAGGTTTGAGGTGCAGGTTTGAGGTGCAGGTTTGAGGTGCAGGTTGGAGGTGCAGGTTGGAGGTGCAGGTTTGAGGTGCAGGTTTGAGGTGCAGGTTTGAGGTGCAGGTTTGAGGCGCAGGTTTGAGGTGCAGGTTTGAGGTGCAGGTTGGAGGTGCAGGTTGGAGGTGCAGGTTGGAGGTGCAGGTTGGAGGTGCAGGTTGGAGGTGCAGGTTGGAGGTGAAGGTTTGAGGTGCAGGTTGGAGGTGCAGGTTGGAGGTGCAGGTTTGAGGTGCAGGTTTGAGGTGCAGGTTTGAGGTGCAGGTTGGAGGTGCAGGTTGGAGGTGCAGGTTGGAGGTGCAGGTTGGAGGTGCAGGTTTGAGGTGCAGGTTTGAGGTGCAGGTTTGAGGTGCGGGTTTGCGGTGCAGGTTGGAGGTGCAGGTTGGAGGTGCAGGTTTGAGGTGCAGGTTGGAGGTGCAGGTTTGAGGTGCAGGTTGGAGGTGCAGGTTTGAGGTGCAGGTTTGAGGTGCAGGTTTGAGGTGCAGGTTGGAGGTGCAGGTTTGAGGTGCAGGTTGGAGGTGCAAGTTTGATGTGCAGGTTTGAGGTGCAGGTTTGAGGTGCAGGTTTGAGGTGCAGGTTTGAGGTGCAGGTTGGAGGTGCAGGTTGGAGGTGCAGGTTGGAGGTGCAGGTTTGAGGCGCAGGTTTGAGGTGCAGGTTTGAGGTGCAGGTTGGAGGTGCAGGTTGGAGGTGCAGGTTGGAGGTGAAGGTTTGAGGTGCAGGTTGGAGGTGCAGGTTGGAGGTGCAGGTTGGAGGTGCAGGTTTGAGGTGCAGGTTTGAGGTGCAGGTTTGAGGTGCAGGTTGGAGGTGCAGGTTGGAGGTGCAGGTTTGCGGTGCAGGTTTGAGGTGCAGGTTTGAGGTGCAGGTTTGAGGTGCAGGTTTGAGGTGCAGGTTTGAGGTGCAGGTTGGAGGTGCAAGTTTGAGGTGCAGGTTTGAGGTGCAGGTTTGAGGTGCGGGTTTGCGGTGCAGGTTGGAGGTGCAGGTTGGAGGTGCAGGTTTGCGGTGCAGGTTTGAGGTGCAGGTTTGAGGTGCAGGTTTGAGGTGCAGGTTTGAGGTGCAGGTTGGAGGTGCAGGTTTGAGGTGCAGGTTTGAGGTGCAGGTTTGAGGTGCAGGTTTGACGCGCAGGTTTGAGGTGCAGGTTTGAGGTGCAGGTTGGAGGTGCAGGTTGGAGGTGCAGGTTTGAGGTGCAGGTTTGAGGTGCAGGTTTGAGGTGCAGGTTGGAGGTGCAGGTTGGAGGTGCAGGTTGGAGGTGCAGGTTGGAGGTGCAGGTTTGAGGTGCAGGTTGGAGGTGCAGGTTGGAGGTGCAGGTTTGAGGTGCAGGTTTGAGGTGCAGGTTTGAGGTGCAGGTTGGAGGTGCAGGTTTGAGGTGCAGGTTTGAGGTGCAGTTTTTAGGTGCAGGTTTGAGGTGCAGGTTTGAGGTGCAGGTTTGAGGTGCAGGTTGGAGGTGCAGGTTTGCGGTGCAGGTTTGAGGTGCAGGTTTGAGGTGCAGGTTTGAGGTGCAGGTTTGAGGTGCAGGTTTGAGGTGCAGGTTTGAGGTGCAGGTTGGAGGTGCAAGTTTGAGGTGCAGGTTTGAGGTGCAGGTTTGAGGTGCGGGTTGGAGGTGCAAGTTTGAGGTGCAGGTTTGAGGTGCAGGTTTGAGGTGCGGGTTTGCGGTGCAGGTTTGAGGTGCAGGTTGGAGGTGCAGGTTGGAGGTGCAGGTTTGAGGTGCAGGTTTGAGGTGCAGGTTTGAGGTGCAGGTTTGAGGTGCAGGTTTGAGGCACAGGTTTGAGGTGCAGGTTTGAGGTGCAGGTTGGAGGTGCAGGTTGGAGGTGCAGGTTGGAGGTGCAGGTTGGAGGTGCAGGTTTGAGGTGCAGGTTTGAGGTGCAGGTTGGAGGTGCAGGTTGGAGGTGCAGGTTGGAGGTGCAGGTTGGAGGTGCAGGTTTGAGGTGCAGGTTTGAGGTGCAGGTTTGAGGTGCAGGTTGGAGGTGCAGGTTGGAGGTGCAGGTTTGCGGTGCAGGTTTGAGGTGCAGGTTTGAGGTGCAGGTTTGAGGTGCAGGTTTGAGGTGCAGGTTTGAGGTGCAGGTTTGAGGTGCAGGTTTGAGGTGCAGGTTGGAGGTGCAAGTTGGAGGTGCAGGTTGGAGGTGCAAGTTGGAGGTGCAAGTTGGAGGTTGGAGGTGCAGGTTTGAGGTGCAGGTTTGAGGTGCAGGTTTGAGGTGCAGGTTGGAGGTGCAGGTTTGAGGTGCAGGTTGGAGGTGCAAGTTTGAGGTGCAGGTTTGAGGTGCAGGTTTGAGGTGCGGGTTTGCGGTGCAGGTTGGAGGTGCAGGTTGGAGGTGCAGGTTTGCGGTGCAGGTTTGAGGTGCAGGTTGGAGGTGCAGGTTTGAGGTGCAGGTTTGAGGTGCAGGTTTGAGGTGCCGGTTTGAGGTGCAGGTTTGAGGTGCAGGTTTGAGGTGCAGGTTTGAGGTGCAGGTTTGAGGTGCAGGTTTGAGGTGCAGGTTGGAGGTGCAGGTTTGAGGTGCAGGTTTGAGGTGCAGGTTTGAGGTGCCGGTTTGAGGTGCAGGTTTGAGGTGCAGGTTTGAGGTGCAGGTTGGAGGTGCAGGTTGGAGGTGCAGGTTGGAGGTGCAGGTTGGAGGTGCAGGTTTGAGGTGCAGGTTTGAGGTGCAGGTTTGAGGTGCAGGTTGGAGGTGCAGGTTTGAGGTGCAGGTTGGAGGTGCAGGTTTTAGGTGCAGGTTTGAGGTGCAGGTTTGAGGTGCAGGTTTGAGGTGCAGGTTGGAGGTGCAAGTTTGAGGTGCAGGTTTGAGGTGCAGGTTTGAGGTGCGGGTTTGCGGTGCAGGTTGGAGGTGCAGGTTGGAGGTGCAGGTTTGAGGTGCAGGTTTGAGGTGCAGGTTTGAGGTGCAGGTTTGAGGTGCAGGTTTGAGGTGCAGGTTTGAGGTGCAGGTTTGAGGTGCAGGTTTGAGGTGCAGGTTGGAGGTGCAGGTTTGAGGTGCAGGTTTGAGGTGCAGGTTGGAGGTGCAGGTTTGAGGTGCAGGTTTGAGGTGCAGGTTTGAGGTGCAGGTTGGAGGTGCAGGTTTGAGGTGCAGGTTTGAGGTGCAGGTTGGAGGTGCAGGTTTGAGGTGCAGGTTTGAGGTGCAGGTTGGAGGTGCAGGTTTGAGGTGCAGGTTTGAGGTGCAGGTTGGAGGTGCAGGTTTGAGGTGCAGGTTTGAGGTGCAGGTTGGAGGTGCAGAAGAGAGCCTCCACTGTGAGCTGTCGGCCTATGGCCGCCAGGATGGCCGTCAACGAGCGACACGCACGGCACGACATGGCACGACATGGCACCACAGGGTACTAAATGGCACTCCATGGTATCCCATGGTACCGCACCGCACTGCACTACATCCCATGGTGGCCATGGCTGTGAGCGAGTCACACGCCTCCATCTGGCGTGGGGCCACGTACGATAGGGCAGAGGCTGAGCTGGGAGCGGCAGGCGGGGCGACGACGGGCGTGCCATTGCAGAGAAAATAAGGGTTGAGGGTACAAGGGAGGGGTCGCAGTTGGATTCTTTGTGCTTCAGGAGTGGCAGAACGGAGGGGTACGAATTTTATAGGGAGTGAAAGAGGGACGGATAGGGATGAGTGAGCCTTTCAAGGTGCTTCAAGCGTGGAGTGCGCGGGCCTTAGCAGTGCTCATAGTGATACCCATCATCCATTTCCGGGGATCACCCCACCTTGCTGTGTGTGAGCGCGTCTGACAGCCGCGGCTGCACCATCTGCTCCAACCGATCCTCCAGCGATTGAAGCTGCCTCTTGTTCGCTGCAAACTCCGGCGCCTGATGGACAGACGATTGAGAGGGGGATAGGGGAAGTGCCGAAGCGGTAGGCGCAGACGTGAGAGAGACAATGGCGGGGAGGACGAGAGAGGAGGGATGCGCAAGGCGAGCGGACGCATTGGACATGGGGCGTGGGGCACGGGCATGGGGTATGCAGCAGAGGTGATGGGACATGGGGTACGGGGTGTTACAGGCCACAGGGACAGAAGCGGAGGCAGGTGCAATGGGGACTCACATCGCCCACCACCTCCAGGCAGCGCCGCATGTTGGCCAGTGTCTCAGCGACACGTGGCAGGTCGCCACTGGCGAACACCTGCTCCACTGACGCGCTCAGCTGTGCCAAGCCTGCCGCGTACTGTGGTGGCAGAGGGATGAGGGGTGAGAAAAAGAAAAGAGAGGGAAGGGCAGGGGGGAGTGGAGAGGGTAAGGGGAGTGGGAGAAGAGGAAGCGGGAAATGGAGAGGGGGAAGGAGAATGGTGAAGGGGAGGGGGAGGGGAAGGGGGGAAAGGCAAGGCAACCGTGAGTGAGGGAAGAGGGGGATGATGGTAGGGACGATGGAGAGGGAATGGAGGTGGGGGGGGAGAAAGGGCCTGCTGCTCACCTGGAGCGTGTCTCTCGCCGCCTCCATCTGCTGCTCACCTGGAGCGTGTCTCTCGTTTCTGAGTCGACTCAAAATCAGACTCACCTGGAGCGTGTCTCTCGTTTCTGAGTCGACTCAAAATCAGACTCACCTGGAGCGTGTCTCTCGCCGCCTCCATCTGCTGCTTCACTGCATCCACCTTCGCCAGCACCGCCACGGATGCTGCTGACGTAGCCTCCACCTGATCCAGCTCAGCACAAGGAAAGACACGTACACACATGGGCACAAATTATATATATTCACATGCATGTATACTCGTGTATAGATCCCCACACAGCCCTGCAAACTCCCTCTCCCCCCCCCACTTCCTCCTCCAACCCCCTCTCTTACCCCCCTCTCCTACACTTCCTCCCCCTTCCCCCCTGATTCCCCCCCAACTTGCCTGCCGTTCCCCTCCTGCTCACACTACCCCCATCCCTCCCATCTCCTCCCCCCACCGGCTGCGGCGCTGCAGGATGCTGGCCGCAGTGCCTTTAAGATATTGCCCTCCCTGACCGCCCCTGCTCCTGCCTGTCCCACTTTCACCCCGTCCCCCCCCTCCCCTCCACTTCCCTCCCCCCCCCACCACCTCCTTTCCCCTTACCCCCACGCACCTGCTGCAGGCGCTGCAGGATGCTGGCAACAGTGCCTTTGAGCGACACGGCGTCGTCGCGCACGCGCTTCGTCTCCCTCACGGCGCGCGGCACTCTCAGCAGCGCGCCCGCGCTCTGCTCCTCCAACGCGCCGCCCATGTCCTCTGCACGCGTGTAGCACACGCACAGCACACACGCAGCACACACGCAGCATATAGACGTGTGAACTAGTTGGTAGCAATGACGAAGCATGGGACCTACTCCCTCACAGCACGCGGCACCCTCAGAAGCGCGCCCGAAATTCCATGACCATTGCCAGGACAATCGTACCCGATAAGAGCTGCAGCTTCATTTCAATGTCCGCGAGAAACTTCTCCGGAGGTTCCTCCGGCGGGAGCGCGGCGCACGCATCGTTGACCCACGCCTTGGGGTCGAAATGCTCGTCCGCGAACGCGTTCAGATCCACCAGCATCGCGACCACACTGCGACTGCGAAGTCCGTTTCACTCGCAGGGCCCGCCGAGAAAACGAGTTTGGTTTCAGCGGAAGTTCGTTTCTCTCGCAGCAAGAAAAGCACGGGCCGATAATGCCGATCAGTCACGAGCATCCGACAGGATTATACACGTATATGTATAGACATGTATAGGTTCTGTCATCTGTGGTCGACGATCTGCTTATCATCAGCGCGCCATGTTCACGTGAGGCATGAATCTGTGCTCGAGTGTTCATTCACCCTTCTTCCAGAGATGACTACTTTTAAGGGTCTCCGCTATCTCTACATGTCCTATAACCATCCTAAGTTTAGAACAAAGATATTTCAGAGATGGGAGATGAGAGGCAGGAGAAAAGAATTCGGGAATGGAGACAGAGATGGGAGATGGGAGTTTTGGGAGAAAAGATGGAGAAGGGATTGCCATCAGTTTCTCCCCATTTTAGACCCCTCTTTGTAGTTAACTATTAATATACTGAAAAAATAATTTAGCAAAGATTTTTTGGAGAATTATATTTAAAATATCGATGAAACAGCATGATATGCACATATTATACAGAAATAGTTAAATGGTTGCTCAACCTAGAAGTCCCATAAGGTGTTGCAGATTCTCAACATCAATAAAATCGATAATCAGTATCTGATAAGGAAGATATAGTGCAGCACCCGCCAACAGAGCCCACCAACCAACCTCGTTTGTACTGTGCAATCCTGCTCAATCACAATCCTTCCTCCTCCCCACATGGCTGCAGCAGCACTCGTGGAGTGGACTCATCATGGTCCGTCCTTGCTGGTGGCCTACTGGACTGATCTCTTACTCACTGCTGCTGCTGCTGCTGCTGCCTACTCAGTTCTCTGTCCATCCGTACGCACGCAGGCACCACCTGCTCTGAGGAGCACTGCTGCTTGTCTGCTGCTTGCTCTTGCATTGCTCCCAGCCTTATCAACACACTTCACTCTGCAGTCGTTTTTTTAACCAGGCATTTTACTGCAGTGAGCGAAAGGGAATGGAGGTAGAAACTGCTCGTTTCAAAATGGGCAGCTCTGGTGTCTTGTCGTCGTAATCCGAGGCTTCCCCCGCGTTGATAGGTCGACTCATCAGGACGCGCTTCCTCGCTCGCGCGCTAGGCTCATTCCCCTTCGGGGGCTGCACAACTCAACGGAGTAGCGTTCGAGCGAGCACGTAGTATCCCATTTGTCGGACGCGGCGCGTCTCGCGATTTTGTACATCTTATGAACAATGCCAGCCGCAGAGGGATAAACCGCACGGCGCGCATTGTCCACAGCACGTGGGGATGTATTGAGGCATGCGCTGAGGTCGGCCGGTCGCCGTAATGTAGGCATGTGATGCATCGAATCCGTTAAATGGAGTGGTAACCAGGTCGTTTCGTTCGTCGCATTGCAGTTTCAAGTCGCACACTGTCGCCCGCTCGACGCATTTTCGTTCCGAGTCGTCGCGGGACCGCTGCACGCGCAGACAGGAAAACCCCATGCGAGTCGCATTGATAGCTACATCCGCGAAGCTTTTCGCTGAAGGTCGCGCCGTGCGATGGCGTTTCGCCCGCCATCGTCGCACGGCCAGGGGCACGGCGGCGAGGTGAGGGGGCTTGGGGGGCGCGCGGAGAAGCCGGGCGGCGAGGGGAAGGTGCTCGGGCGCGCGGAGAAGTCGGGCGGAGAGGGGCGCAGCCATGGGCGCGCGGAGAAGCCGCCGACGAGCATGAAGGACGGCAGCTGGATCTCCGCGGACGCGCGCCAGCAGCAGCACGGCGCACCATGGAACGCGCAGGTGAGCGCTGCGCACCACGGCGCGCCTCGCGCCTCGCATTGAAAAGCCCTGAAGCTTCCCATGCCCCCACCTACCCCTCCCTTCTTCCCCCTACCTGATTCCTCTCCTATTCCGCCCTTCCTCCCGCCATCGCTTTGCCTTCGCCTCCGCGATGCATCACATTCCCGCGCCTCTCTCCCTAACCTCCCTCCCCCGCGCCTTTCGTCTCCGCGCCTCTCTCCGCCACTCGTTCCCCCCCATGCAGGCGGGGCGGGCACGACGCCTGAAGCCGCGCGCGTGGCGAGCTGCGTTCGACGCGGAGGGGCGTCTCGTGCGCATGCCAGCCGTTCTGCGCGCTGTGCTGGACGGGGTGAGAATGGGGGGAAGCAGGGTGAGCGGGCGGGACAGTAGGAAGGCAAGGGCATCCCCCGTCTCGTGCGCATGCCCGCCGTGCTGCGCGCCATGCTGGACGGGGTGAGAGCGGGGGAGGGAGAGCGTGGGGGGAGCGGGCGGGACAGTAGGAAAGGCAAGGGGTGGGGGGGATCTGTCGGAAGGGCGTCCCCGTCTCGTGCGCAGCAGCAAGCAGCCAGTGCCAATGCCAACTGCTGTTTCCTTCCTACATGCTCTCCTCCTTTCTCTGTGCCTGGTGCGTGTTTGGGTGGTGCTTGCGTGGCGTGTGTCTGGCGTGTGCCTGGCGTGTGCCTGGTGCGTGCCTGGCATGTGTGTGGCACGTGCATGTGTGCGTGTTGCATACAGGGGGTGGATCGGTCGATACGAGGGGAGGTGTGGGAGTTCCTGCTGGGGTGCTTCTCTCTCGACTCCACCGCTGAAGAGCGCAACTACGTGCGCGCCGCCCGCCGGTGAGTCGCTGCCGCCCGCCAGTGAGTGCATGCTGCCCCACTCGCACACACTTGCACTCACTTGCACACAGTTATGAGACGTCACAAAACCCACATGGACACACCATGTCCCCCTCTACCTCTCTCCTGCAGCACCCCATACACCCAAGTGAAGACTCCTCCTTCCCTCCCTTTACCACTTCCTCCCTGCTGCCAAACCCTAATCAGGGAGCGGTATGAGCAGCTGGTGCAGCAGTGCGCGCGCATGCATGGACGGGTGGGCACGGGGCAGCCGTCACACACCTAAGCGAACACTCCCCTTTCCCTCCCTTTCCCACTTCCTCCCTGCTGCCAAACCCTAATCAGGGAGCGGTATGAGCAGCTGGTGCAGCAGTGCGCGCGCATGCATGGATGGGTGGGCACGGGGCAGCCGTCACACACCTAAGCGAACACTCCCCTTTCCCTCCCTTTCCCACGTCCTCCCTGCTGCTAAACCCCAATCAGGGAGCGGTATGAGCAGCTGGTGCAGCAGTGCGCGCGCATGCACGGGCGGGTGGGCACGGGGCAGCCATCACACACCTAAGCGAACACTCCCCTTTCCCTCCCTTTCCCACGTCCTCCCTGCTGCTAAACCCCAATCAGGGAGCGGTATGAGCAGTTGGTGCAGCAGTGTGCGCGCATGCATGGGCGGGTGGGCACGGGGCAGCTGGCCTTCCCCGTGGGTTCGCGCATCATGGACGTCCGCATCCTCACCGCCCGCTCCTCTGAGCCTCCTACCGCCGCCGCCGCCGCTGCGGATTCTACCGCTCCTGCTGCTGCCACTGCCGCCGCCGCTGCTGCTGGTGGTGCTGGCAGTGGTATGGATGGCGGTGGGAGGGGCGGCATTGGTAGGGACGGCAGGGGCGCAGAGGAGGGCAGCTTCAGGCAGAGCAGCGTTACAACAACGATGGTGACAGTGGCTGCTGGTGCCACCACCACCACTACCACCACCACCACCACTACCACAACCACCACGACCATCAGCAGCAGCAGCACGGGCATTCCAGCTAGCAGCATTAGCAGACCGGGTAGTGGCAGCAGCAGCGGCAGAATTTCCACTCCCTCCACCCCGGCCATCAGCAGCAGCAGCGGCGTTACCAACTCCCTCACCAGCACCCCCACTCCCACCACCACCAGCAACAGCGGCGGCACCGGCACCAGCAGCAGCATCGTGCTGCCGCGGCCACGCAGCGGCTCCTCAAGCTCTGCAGCAGACAAGTTCCCGCGCCAGTTCTCCGATAAGAGCGCCGGGAGTGGCAGCAACCCAACGTTTCGCATGGAACAGCTGATGGAGGAGGGCGGGCCGCGGCTGCACTCGTCGTCCTTCTCCTTCCCCCTCGACCTGCTTGACCTTGAAGACCCGAGGGCACTGCTTGGTGGTGGGGGGGGGGAGGAGGACGAGGAGGAGGATGATGAGGAGGATGATGAGGAGGGGGATGGGGAGGAGGAGGGGGAGGATGGGGAAGGGGGGGATGGGGAGAAGGAAAGGGAAGGGGGTGTGGGCATGGGACACGAAAAGAGGAAGGCGAAGGGGAGGAAAGGGGCGGAGGGCGGAGGATGGGGAGGGGGAGGTGAGGGGGCGGGAGGGAAGGAGAGGAAGGGGGGAATGGAAGAGATGAGGGCAAAGTGGGCGCGGGAGAGGCAGAGGCGGTATGAGAGGGTGGACCACTCACACCCCCCACATGCCAGGGCCAGCGGTGGCGGTGGCGGGAGAGGAGGGGGAGCAGGGAGGACTGGAGAAGGGTTTGGAGGAGCAGGGGCAGGAGGAGGAGGAGGAGGAGGAGGAGCAGTGGGAATGCGGGATGGCAGCAGCAGGTCTCAGCGCACACGCAGCACCGATGTGGGGCTGCTGACGGGGCGAGCAGTAGGAGCGGTGGGTGCAAACGCGCCTCTCACGCGCGCCCGCAGTGCTCGCACAGACGACCCCCTCCCTGCTCCCCCTGTTGCTGCGCCTTGTGCTGCTACTGTGGAGGGCTCGCAGTCAGGCAGCACAGGCACAGGCAGAACGCCAGGGGAATGTGACAGCTTAGCCGGTGCTGATGTCACAGGCGGTGGTGCTGATGGTGCTGGAAATGCAGATGGTGCAGCGGGGGCAGATGCAGCGGTGTGGCAAGCAGCAGCAGCAGGTGGCGAGGAGGGGGAGGGGAGCTGCCCGGACGATGGGGTGGGTGGGGAGGGGCAGCGGCGCAAAGGCAAGAAGAAATGGACCAGACTGCTGCCGGGCAAGGGGAAGGAAGGGAGGGAAGGGAAGGAGGGCAGGGAGGGCAAGGAGGGCAAGGAGGTAAAGGAGGGGAGAGAGGGGAGGGAGGGCAAGGAGGGGAGGGAGGGCAAAGAGGGAAAGGGACGGCTGCTGACAGGGGTTGGATCCGTTAGTGGCAACGCCCTGCTGGACCCAGACGTCCTCGTTATAGAGCAAGGAGGCGAGGTGGAGGAAGAGGAGGAGGGTGGGGGGCTAGGTGCAGAGGAGGAGGGTTCTGCCACAGGAGGAGGCGGAGGGGAAGGGGGGATGGGCGGGGGAGCAGGGGGAGAGGGCAAGGGGCCGTGGCAGAGGGGAGTGAAGAGTGTGAAGAAAGCACATAAGAAGCTGCGGGGGTACTTGGGTGCAGGGGAGAGCGCAGGGGGGGAGGAGGGGCATGTGGAAAGTGGGGACGGGGGTGAGGGGGGCGAGCGGGGGGCGAGGGCGGGCGGAGCAGTGCGGGAGGGGGCGGGTGCGGGGGGTGTGGGGGGTGGAGGGGGTGTGGGTGTGGGGAGAGCGGGAGTGGGAATGGGAGCGGGAGGGGGAGGGCTGGGGGGGCTGGGAGGGGGGATGGGGGGGATTCAGAGGGGGTTGATGGCGGGGGGAAACCGGCTGAAGAAGGTGCTGAGTGCTGACTGGGGGGGTGTGTCTGTAGACGATCTCCTTGCTTCCATCCGCAACCCCACCCACTCCTCTGCCACCCCCGCCAGCAATCCCACCACTACCACTGCTAACACTGCAAGCACTGCCACTGCCACTACCAACGCTGCGAGCACTGGCAGTAGTGGCAGCGGCGGCGGCAGTGGCAGCATTGCAAACGCATCTGGGATTCCAAAGGGGAATAGAATGGGGAGTGTTGGGGATGGTAGCAGTGCGAGCAGTGGAGGTGGTGGCGGTGGTGGTGGTGGTGGGTGGGGAGAGCGGCGGCGGGGAAAGGACGGGGGGACAAGTGAATTGGGGAGTGTTTCGGAGAGAGTAGAAGGGGAGGGGGAGGAAGGAGAGAGGGAAGAAAGGGAAAGAGAGGAGGGGCAGAGGGAGGAGGGGGAGTGGCAAGTGGTGGGGGCAGCAGAGTGGGATGGGCGCGGGGCAGGTGCAGGGGAGAGTGGGGTGCATGAGGGCAGGAAGCAGCGAGTTGGGGGGTCGGAACGGAGAGAGGCTGGGTGGGAGGTAGAGGAGGAAAACGAGAAAGAGGAGGGAGAGGATGGCTGGGGGCTTGGATTCGTGGGGGGAGGGGGAAGCTTCCGTGAAGGTGCAGCAGGAGGAGGGGCAGCAGCAGCGGCAGAGGGTGGTGAAGCAGAGAGGAGAGGAAAGCTAGGGGCTGGGACGAGGAGAGAGGAGGAGGGACGTGGGGGCGCTGTGCGGGTGGCAGAGGAAGAAGAGGAGGAGGAGGTGGAGGAGGGGGAAGAGGAAGGGCCCTGTGCTGCAGGCAGAACACTGAGTGCTGAGGTTGAAGGGGGGCGGAGGAGAGGAGTAGCAGCAGGAGGACGAGGGGAGAGAGGGGGAGGAGGAGGAGGAGGGGTGGAGAAAACTGGGCTGTTTGTGGGCAGCGCGAGGAGCGAGTGGAGCGAGAGGAGCGAAAAGAGCGAGGGGAGCGATGGGGCAGGCGGGGGGGAGAAGCGGGGGGGCAGCATCCTGCAGGCGTATGTGAGGCAGCGGTCGTTCAACGGCCGCAACCCCACGGCGGAGCAGGTGTGGTCGTGGATCCTGGGCCACGATGATGATGCCGACGCTGGTGGGGATGGTGGGGATGGAGGAGATGGAGATGGGGGAGGTGATGGGGACGGGGGGTGCGGTGACGGTGGTGCTGGTGGGGGTAATGGCGATGGGGGAGGCGATGGGGGCGCGGGGGAGGGTGGTGCGGGGGAGGGGGCGGGAAGGAAGGAGGGGGAAGGCGGGGAGGGGAAGGAGGGGGAGGAGGAAGAGGAGGGGGGCGATGCGCGGCTGACGGTTGATCCAGTGGTGGCAGAGCAACTGGGGGTGACTCCTGAGAGGGTGGCGGAGTGGCTGTGGACGCTGCATAAGATATGTGAGTTTCAAACAAGGTGCACTCGTTAGTTGCCTTCTGTAAGCCCTCAACCCCAAAGCTCTGCTGCCTAAACGCATTCCCAGCAATGGATGTGGAGCGCGCGGACCGCCACATGGCCTTCACTGCATGGTAGATCCACAAACACTTCCTTTTCTCCCGTTTCTCCCCTCCTCTCCCCCCTTTCTGCTCCCTCCTCCCCTCAGCGGTGGACGTGAAATGCACATACCGGCAAATGGCCGCCCTTGTACGCAGCACATAGGAACCCTAATGCTCTCCTTATGCCAGCTGGTCTTCAACCCTCCCCTCACTCTTCCCAACCTGCGCTCTCCCTCCTCCCCTCCAGTACGTGGATCGCAGCAACCTGGCGGCCACGAGTGACATCCACCGCCAGTGAGAGAGTTAGTTACCGATGTAGCTGCTGCCTCCCCTCGCCTATGCCCTCTTCTCTCCCCTTCCCTCTCCCCTTGCAGCGGTGGACGTGGAGCGCACTGACAGGCACATGGCGTTCTACGCGGATCGCAGCAACCAATGTAGTTGCTGCATCCCCTCTCCTATGCCTTCTCCTCCGCCCTGCTCCCTTGTTCCCCTCCTCCCCTCTCTCTCCCCTTGCAGCGGTGGACGTGGAGCGCACTGACAGGCACATGGCGTTCTACGCGGATCGCAGCAACCAATGTAGTTGCTGCATCCCCTCTCCTATGCCTTCTCCTCCGCCCTGCTCCCTTGTTCCCCTCCTCCCCTCTCTCTCCCCTTGCAGCGGTGGACGTGGAGCGCACAGATAGGCACATGGCGTTCTACGCGGATCGCAGCAACCTGGCGGCCATGAGCGACATTCTGGCCGTGCATGCTTGGATCGACCCTGCTACTGGCTTCTGCCAAGGTATGGAGCCGGCTGGTACGGCGTGAAAGCACATTGAAATATCAGCTGTGACCTGGCAGCCATGAGCGACATTCTGGCCGTGCACGTGTGGATCGATCCTGCCACTGGCTTCTGCCAAGGTATGCCATTTGCTTAAGGTATAGGCTGTGAAAGCACAAGGTGGGCTGCGGTGCCACATGGTGTGCCTCCCTGCACATGCCCTTGCTTGCATCTCCCATGTGCCATCGCACCACCATGTGCCATCGCACCACCATGTGCCATCGCACCACCATGTGCCATCGCACCACCATGTGCCATCGCACCACCATGTGCCATGCCATCGCACCATGTGCCATGCCATCGCACCATGTGCCATGCCATCGCACCATGTGCCATGCCATCGCACCATGTGCCGTGCCATCGCACCATGTGCCGTGCCATCGCACCATGTGCCATGCCATCGCACCATGTGCCATGCCATCGCACCATGTGCCATGCCATCGCACCATGTGCCATGCCATCGCACCATGTGCCATGCCATCGCACCATGTGCCATGCCATCGCACGTGTGGCACTGAACGCACATCTCACCTGCTGCCCCTCCACCGTGCATGCGTGCAGGCATGTGCGACCTGCTATCGCCCTTCATCATCCTCTTCCCGCACCCCGCCGACGCCTTATCCATCCCACCATGTACCATCTTTCACCTACTGCCCCTCCTCCGTGCAGGCATGTGCGACCTGCTATCGCCCTTCATCATCCTCTTCCCGCACCCCGCCGACGCCTTCTGGTGCTTCGAAAGCCTCTTCTCCAGAATCGTGAGTCACTCTCTTCCCCTTTGTCTCTGCTCCCTCAACCTTCCCCTTCTCTCATCTGCTCACATCCCCTCACTTTGCGGATGAGTGCATTTGTTCTGGTACCGGTTTCCCGGTTTACCGGTATCCCGGTTTCCCGGTTTCCCTGTTTCCCGGTTTCCCGGTATCCCGGTTTCCCGGTTTCCCGGTTTCCCGGTTTCCCGGTATCCCGGTTTCCCGGTTTCCCCGTACCCCGGTATCCCAGTATCCCAGTTTCCCAGTTTGGTATCCCGGTTTCCCGGTTTCCCGGTATCCCGGTTTCCCGGTTTCCCGGTTTCCCGGTATCCCGGTATCCCGGTTTCCCGGTTTCCCGTTTTTCCTGTTTCCCACTATCCCGGTATCCCGGTTTCCCGGTTTCCCGGTTTCCCTGTTTCCCGATTTCCCGGTATCCCCTTATCCCGGTATCCCGGTATCCCGGTATTCCGGTATCCCGGTTTCCCGGTTTCCCGGTTTCCCGGTATCCCGGTTTCCCGGTTTCCCGGTTTCCCGGTCTCCCGGTCTCCCGGTATCCCGGTCTCCCGGTATCCCGGTTTCCCGGTTTCCCGGTTTCCTTTCCCGGTTTCCCGGTTTCCCGGTATCCCGGTTTCCCGGTTTCCCGGTTTCCCGGTATCCCGCTATCCCGCTATCCCGGTTTCCCAGTTTGGTATCCCGGTTTCCCGGTATCCCGGTTTCCCGGTTTCCCGGTTTCCCGGTATCCCGGTATCCCGGTTTCCCGGTTTCCCGGTTTCCCGTTTTTCCTGTTTCCCGGTATCCCGGTATCCCGGTTTCCCGGTTTCCCGGTTTCCCGGTTTCCCTGTTTCCCGATTTCCCGGTATCTTGGTATCCCGGTATCCCGGTATCCCGGTATCCCGGTTTCCCGGTTTCCCGGTATCCCGGTATCCCGGTATCCCGGTTTCCCAGTTTGGTATCCCAGTTTCCCGGTTTCCCGGTATCCCGGTTTCCCGTTTTCCCGGTATCACGGTATCCCGGTTTCCCGGTTTCCCGGTTTCCCGTTTTTCCTGTTTCCCGGTATCCCGGTATCCCGGTTTCCCGGTTTCCCGGCTTCCCGGTTTCCCGGTTTCCCGGTTTCCCGATTTCCCGGTATCTTGGTATCCCGGTATCCCAGTATCCCGGTATCCCGGTTTCCCAGTTTCCCGGTATCCCGGTATCCTGGTTTCCCGGTTTCCCGGTTTCCCGGTCTCCCGGTCTCCCGGTATCCCGGTTTCCCGGTATCCCGGTTTCCCGGTTTCCCGGTTTCCCGGTTTCCTTTCCCGGTTTCCCGGTTTCCCGGTATCCCGGTTTCCCGGTTTCCCGGTATCCCGGTATCCCGGTTTCCCAGTTTGGTATCCCGGTTTCCCGGTTTCCCGGTATCCCGGTTTCCCGGTTTCCCGGTTTCCCGGTATCCCGGTATCCCGGTTTCCCGGTTTCCCGTTTTTCCTGTTTCCCGGTTGCCCGGTTTCCCGGATTCCCGGTTCCCGGTTTCCCGGTTTCCCGGTTTCCAGGTATCCCGGTATCCCGGTATCCCCTTATCCCGGTATCCCGGTATCCCGGTATCCCGGTTTCGGTTTTTCCCGGTCTCCCGGTATCCCGGTTTCCCGGTTTCCCGGTATCCCGGTATCCCGGTATCCCCTTATCCCGGTTTCCCGGTTTCCCGGTTTCCCGGTATCCCGGTTTCCCGGTTTCCCGGTGTCCCGGTATCCCGGTATCCCGATTTCTCAGTTGGGTATTCCGGTTTCCCGGTTTCCCGGTATCCCGGTTTCCCGGTTTCCCGTTTTCCTGGTATCCCGGTATCCCGGTTTCCCGGTTTCCCCTTTTCCCGTTATTCCTGTTTCCCGGTATCCCGGTTTCCCGGTTTCCCGGTTTCCCGGATTCCCGGTATCCCGGTTTCCCGGTTTCCCGGTTTCCCGGTATCCCGATTTCCCGGTTTCCCGGTATCCCGGTTTCCCGGTTTCCCGGTTTCCTTTCGCGGTTTCCCGGTTTCCCGGTATCCCGGTTTCCCGGTTTCCCGGTTTCCCGGTATCCCGGTTTCCCGGTATCCCGGTTTCCCGGTTTCCCGGTATCCCGGTATCCCGGTATCCCGGTTTCCCAGTTTGGTATCCCGGTTTCCCGGTTTCCTGGTATCCCGGTTTCCCGGTTTCCCGGTTTCCCGGTATCCCGGTATCCCGGTTTCCCGGTTTCCCAGTTTCCCGTTTTTCCTGTTTCCCGGTATCCCGGTATCCCGGTATCCCGGTTTCCCGGTTTCCCGGCTTCCCGGTTTCCCGGTTTCCCGGTTTCCCGATTTCCCGGTATCTTGGTATCCCGGTATCCCGGTATCCCGGTTTCCCAGTTTCCCGGTATCCTGGTATCCCGGTTTCCCGGTTTCCCGGTTTCCCGGTCTCCCGGTCTCCCGGTATCCCGGTTTCCCGGTATCCCGGTTTCCCGGTTTCCCGGTTTCCCGGTTTCCCGGTTTCCTTTCCCGGTTTCCCGGTTTCTCGGTATCCCGGTTTCCCGGTTTCCCGGTATCCCGGTATCCCGGTTTCCCAGTTTGATATCCCGGTTTCCCGGTTTCCTGGTATCCCGGTTTCCCGGTTTCCCGGTTTCCCGGTATCCCGGTATCCCGGTTTCCCGGTTTCCCGTTTTTCCTGTTTCCCGGTTGCCCGGTTTCCCGGTTTCCCGGTTCCCGGTTTCCCGGTTTCCCGGTTTCCAGGTATCCCGGTATCCCGGTATCCCCTTATCCCGGTATCCCGGTATCCCGGTATCCCAGTTTCGGTGTTTCCCGGTCTCCCGGTATCCCGGTTTCCCGGTTTCCCGGTATCCCGGTATCCCGGTATCCCGTTATCCCGGTTTCCCGGTTTCCCGGTTTCCCGGTATCCCGGTTTCCCGGTTTCCCGGTGTCCGGGTATCCCGGTATCCCGGTTTCTCAGTTTGGTATTCCGGTTTCCCGGTTTCCCGGTATCCCGGTTTCCCGGTTTCCCGTTTTCCTGGTATCCCGGTATCCCGGTTTCCCGGTTTCCCCTTTTCCCGTTATTCCTGTTTCCCGGTATCCCGGTTTCCCGGTTTCCCGCTTCCCGGTTTCTTGGTATCCCGGTATCCCGGTTTCCCGGTTTCCCGGTTTCCCGGTCTCCCGGTATCCCGGTTTCCCGGTTTCCCGGTATCCCGGTTTCCTGGTCTCCCGGTTTCCTGGTTTCCCGGTCTCCCGGTTTCCCGGTTTCCCGGTTTCCCGGTATCCCGGTTTCCCGGTTTCCCGGTATCCCGGTTTCCCGGTTTCCCGGTTTCCCGGTAGCTTTGCTCAACTTGCAATTATTACACTCTCTCGTCCTTCACTCACTTCCCCTCCCCCTCCCTTCCCACTCCCTTTTCCTCTACCAGCGCCACAACTTCCTGACAGAAGGCCTTGTGGGCATCCTGCGGCAGCTGGCGGTGCTGAGGAACGTGGTGGCGCTGGTGGACCCCGAGCTGGCCTTCGCCTTCCCCTGCCCCCTCCCCACCCCCACTCCCTTCCTCTGCCTCCCTCCCCCTCGCAGCGCCACAACTTTCTCACAGAAGGCCCGGTGGGCATACTGCGGCAGCTAGCTGTCCTACGAGACGTGGTGGCGCTGGTGGACCCTGAGCTGGCCTCGCACCTGGAGGAGCTGGGCGCCGACAACTTCATGTTCGCCTTTCGCATGCTGCTCGTGCTCTTTAGGAGAGAACTTCCCTTGTTGGATGTCATCGTTATGTGGGAGGTGGGTGCAAGGGAAGGTGGAGGGGGGTTGGATAGAAGGTGGGTTACAGGGGAGGTGAGTAGTGTCTCTCTCGCGCCTACAACTTCATGTTCGCCTTTCGCATGCTGCTCATGCTCTTTAGGAGAGAACTTCCCTTGTTGGATGTCATCGTTATGTGGGAGGTGGGTGCAAGGGAAGGTGGAGGGGGGTTGGATAGAAGGTGGGTTACAGGGGAGGTGAGTAGTGTCTCTCTCGCGCCTACAACTTCGTGTTCGCCTTTCGCATGCTGCTCGTGCTCTTTAGGAGAGAACTTCCCTTGTTGGATGTCATCGTTATGTGGGAGGTGGGTGCAAGGGAAGGTGGAGGGGGGTTGGATAGAAGGTGGGTTACAGGGGAGGTGAGTAGTGTCTCTCTCGCGCCTACAACTTCATGTTCGCCTTTCGCATGCTGCTCGTGCTCTTTAGGAGAGAACTTCCCTTGTTGGATGTCATCGTTATGTGGGAGGTGGGTGCAAGGGAAGGTGGAGGGGGGTTGGATAGAAGGTGGGTTACAGGGGAGGTGAGTAGTGTCTCTCTCGCGCCTACAACTTCATGTTCGCCTTTCGCATGCTGCTCGTGCTCTTTAGGAGAGAACTTCCCTTGTTGGATGTCATCGTTATGTGGGAGGTGGGTGCAAGGGAAGGTGGAGGGGGGTTGGATAGAAGGTGGGTTACAGGGGAGGTGAGTAGTGTCTCTCTCGCGCCTACAACTTCATGTTCGCCTTTCGCATGCTGCTCGTGCTCTTTAGGAGAGAACTTCCCTTGTTGGATGTCATCGTTATGTGGGAGGTGGGTGCAAGGGAAGGTGGAGGGGGGTTGGATAGAAGGTGGGTTACAGGGGAGGTGAGTAGTGTCTCTCTCGCGCCTACAACTTCGTGTTCGCCTTTCGCATGCTGCTCGTGCTCTTTAGGAGAGAACTTCCCTTGTTGGATGTCATCGTTATGTGGGAGGTGGGTGCAAGGGAAGGTGGAGGGGGGTTGGATAGAAGGTGGGTTACAGGGGAGGTGAGTAGTGTCTCTCTCGCGCCTACAACTTCATGTTCGCCTTTCGCATGCTGCTCGTGCTCTTTAGGAGAGAACTTCCCTTGTTGGATGTCATCGTTATGTGGGAGGTGGGTACAAGGGAAGGTGGAGGGGGGTTGGATAGAAGGTGGGTTACAGGGGAGGTGAGTAGTGTCTCTCTCGCGCCTACAACTTCATGTTCGCCTTTCGCATGCTGCTCGTGCTCTTTAGGAGAGAACTTCCCTTGTTGGATGTCATCGTTATGTGGGAGGTGGGTGCAAGGGAAGGTGGAGGGGGGTTGGATAGAAGGTGGGTTACAGGGGAGGTGAGTAGTGTCTCTCTCGCGCCTACAACTTCATGTTCGCCTTTCGCATGCTGCTCGTGCTCTTTAGGAGAGAACTTCCCTTGTTGGATGTCATCGTTATGTGGGAGGTGGGTGCAAGGGAAGGTGGAGGGGGGTTGGATAGAAGGTGGGTTACAGGGGAGGTGAGTAGTGTCTCTCTCGCGCCTACAACTTCATGTTCGCCTTTCGCATGCTGCTCGTGCTCTTTAGGAGAGAACTTCCCTTGTTGGATGTCATCGTTATGTGGGAGGTGGGTGCAAGGGAAGGTGGAGGGGGGTTGGATAGAAGGTGGGTTACAGGGGAGGTGAGTAGTGTCTCTCTCGCGCCTACAACTTCATGTTCGCCTTTCGCATGCTGCTCGTGCTCTTTAGGAGAGAACTTCCCTTGTTGGATGTCATCGTTATGTGGGAGGTGGGTGCAAGGGAAGGTGGAGGGGGGTTGGATAGAAGGTGGGTTACAGGGGAGGTGAGTAGTGTCTCTCTCGCGCCTACAACTTCATGTTCGCCTTTCGCATGCTGCTCGTGCTCTTTAGGAGAGAACTTCCCTTGTTGGATGTCATCGTTATGTGGGAGGTGGGTGCAAGGGAAGGTGGAGGGGGGTTGGATAGAAGGTGGGTTACAGGGGAGGTGAGTAGTGTCTCTCTCGCGCCTACAACTTCATGTTCGCCTTTCGCATGCTGCTCGTGCTCTTTAGGAGAGAACTTCCCTTGTTGGATGTCATCGTTATGTGGGAGGTGGGTGCAAGGGAAGGTGGAGGGGGGTTGGATAGAAGGTGGGTTACAGGGGAGGTGAGTAGTGTCTCTCTCGCGCCTACAACTTCATGTTCGCCTTTCGCATGCTGCTCGTGCTCTTTAGGAGAGAACTTCCCTTGTTGGATGTCATCGTTATGTGGGAGGTGGGTGCAAGGGAAGGTGGAGGGGGGTTGGATAGAAGGTGGGTTACAGGGGAGGTGAGTAGTGTCTCTCTCGCGCCTACAACTTCATGTTCGCCTTTCGCATGCTGCTCGTGCTCTTTAGGAGAGAACTTCCCTTGTTGGATGTCATCGTTATGTGGGAGGTGGGTGCAAGGGAAGGTGGAGGGGGGTTGGATAGAAGGTGGGTTACAGGGGAGGTGAGTAGTGTCTCTCTCGCGCCTACAACTTCATGTTCGCCTTTCGCATGCTGCTCGTGCTCTTTAGGAGAGAACTTCCCTTGTTGGATGTCATCGTTATGTGGGAGGTGGGTGCAAGGGAAGGTGGAGGGGGGTTGGATAGAAGGTGGGTTACAGGGGAGGTGAGTAGTGTCTCTCTCGCGCCTACAACTTCATGTTCGCCTTTCGCATGCTGCTCGTGCTCTTTAGGAGAGAACTTCCCTTGTTGGATGTCATCGTTATGTGGGAGGTGGGTACAAGGGAAGGTGGAGGGGGGTTGGATAGAAGGTGGGTTACAGGGGAGGTGAGTAGTGTCTCTCTCGCGCCTACAACTTCATGTTCGCCTTTCGCATGCTGCTCGTGCTCTTTAGGAGAGAACTTCCCTTGTTGGATGTCATCGTTATGTGGGAGGTGGGTGCAAGGGAAGGTGGAGGGGGGTTGGATAGAAGGTGGGTTACAGGGGAGGTGAGTAGTGTCTCTCTCGCGCCTACAACTTCGTGTTCGCCTTTCGCATGCTGCTCGTGCTCTTTAGGAGAGAACTTCCCTTGTTGGATGTCATCGTTATGTGGGAGGTGGGTGCAAGGGAAGGTGGAGGGGGGTTGGATAGAAGGTGGGTTACAGGGGAGGTGAGTAGTGTCTCTCTCGCGCCTACAACTTCGTGTTCGCCTTTCGCATGCTGCTCGTGCTCTTTAGGAGAGAACTTCCCTTGTTGGATGTCATCGTTATGTGGGAGGTGGGTGCAAGGGAAGGTGGAGGGGGGTTGGATAGAAGGTGGGTTACAGGGGAGGTGAGTAGTGTCTCTCTCGCGCCTACAACTTCATGTTCGCCTTTCGCATGCTGCTCGTGCTCTTTAGGAGAGAACTTCCCTTGTTGGATGTCATCGTTATGTGGGAGGTGGGTGCAAGGGAAGGTGGAGGGGGGTTGGATAGAAGGTGGGTTACAGGGGAGTTGAGTAGTGTCTCTCTCGCGCCTACAACTTCGTGTTCGCCTTTCGCATGCTGCTCGTGCTCTTTAGGAGAGAACTTCCCTTGTTGGATGTCATCGTTATGTGGGAGGTGGGTGCAAGGGAAGGTGGAGGGGGGTTGGATAGAAGGTGGGTTACAGGGGAGGTGAGTAGTGTCTCTCTCGCGCCTACAACTTCATGTTCGCCTTTCGCATGCTGCTCGTGCTCTTTAGGAGAGAACTTCCCTTGTTGGATGTCATCGTTATGTGGGAGGTGGGTGCAAGGGAAGGTGGAGGGGGGTTGGATAGAAGGTGGGTTACAGGGGAGGTGAGTAGTGTCTCTCTCGCGCCTACAACTTCGTGTTCGCCTTTCGCATGCTGCTCGTGCTCTTTAGGAGAGAACTTCCCTTGTTGGATGTCATCGTTATGTGGGAGGTGGGTGCAAGGGAAGGTGGAGGGGGGTTGGATAGAAGGTGGGTTACAGGGGAGGTGAGTAGTGTCTCTCTCGCGCCTACAACTTCATGTTCGCCTTTCGCATGCTGCTCGTGCTCTTTAGGAGAGAACTTCCCTTGTTGGATGTCATCGTTATGTGGGAGGTGGGTGCAAGGGAAGGTGGAGGGGGGTTGGATAGAAGGTGGGTTACAGGGGAGGTGAGTAGTGTCTCTCTCGCGCCTACAACTTCATGTTCGCCTTTCGCATGCTGCTCGTGCTCTTTAGGAGATAGCTGCCGCTGCTGGATGTGATCGTCATGTGGGAGGTTCGTTCACACGTGTTGTGTTTCAGGTTGTATGCGGATTTGGGTTCCCTTGATTTCCTTGACTCCCTCTTGCTTTCGCTCCCTCCCTGCCTGCGCTCCCGTGTCCCATCTCCAAACTCCCCTCCCTTCAGATGATGTGGGCAGCGGACTACGATCCGCGCATGGCAGCAGTGCTGCTGCACCATCCCCCGAAGGCCTCTGCCTGGCAGCCGAATCAGTTGTTGAGGGGCCTCAGAAAGACTCCTCAACCCCAGTTGCCCCCTGTCCGCTGTCCCCTGTCCCCTGTCTGTCACCCATGTTCCCCACCCCCCCAGATGATGTGGGCGGCAGACTACGATCCGCGCATGGCAGCAGTGCTGCTGCACCACCCCCCCGAAGGCCTCTCCCTGGCAGCGGAACCCCTCGCCTGGTCCGCCGGCCTGCCCCCTCTCCAACCCCCCTCCACCGCCCCCAACTCCTCCCCCACACACCCTGCACACTCCGCACATTCCTCCCTCCCCCCGACCCATCCCGACCCCTCCCCCTTCCCCGCCATGCCCCCCATCCCCCCGTCCCTCCCCCCGGTGCTTGCCCTGGGGCTGGGGAAGAGGTCTGGGCGCAAGGGGGGGAGCATGGGGGGGGGCATGGGGGGAGTGGGGGGAGCGGAGGGGGCAGGGGGAAGGGGGATGTCGCGGTGGGGGGAGGCGAGGGTGGGGGATGAGGACCTAGCAGTGTTCTGTGTGGCGGCCATTTTGAGAGCCAACAGGAAGAGGCTGTTGCAGGTGGAGGGCTCAGACGAAGCCATCAAGGTGCGCCCCGCACTCTGCTCTCACAGTCACCTCTCTGCTCTCACAGTCACCTCTCTGCTCTCACAGTCACCTCTCTGCTCGCCCTCATGCACGTCCCTCTCTGCTCGCCCTCATGCACGTCCCTCTCTGCTCGCCCTCATGCACGTCCCTCTCTGCTCGCCCTCATGCACGTCCCTCTCTGCTCGCCCTCATGCACGTCCCTCTCTGCTCGCCCTCATGCACGACCCTCTCTGCTCGCCCTCATGCACGTCCCTCTCTGCTCGCCCTCATGCACGTCCCTCTCTGCTCGCCCTCATGCACGTCCCTCTCTGCTCGCCCTCATGCACGTCCCTCTCTGCTCGCCCTCATGCACGTCCCTCTCTGCTCGCCCTCATGCACGACCCTCTCTGCTCGCCCTCATGCACGTCCCTCTCTGCTCGCCCTCATGCACGTCCCTCTCTGCTCGCCCTCATGCACGTCCCTCTCTGCTCGCCCTCATGCACGTCCCTCTCTGCTCGCCCTCATGCACGTCCCTCTCTGCTCGCCCTCATGCACGTCCCTCTCTGCTCGCCCTCATGCACGTCCCTCTCTGCTCGCCCTCATGCACGTCCCTCTCTGCTCGCCCTCATGCACGACCCTCTCTGCTCGCCCTCATGCACGTCCCTCTCTGCTCGCCCTCATGCACGTCCCTCTCTGCTCGCCCTCATGCACGTCCCTCTCTGCTCGCCCTCATGCACGTCCCTCTCTGCTCGCCCTCATGCACGTCCCTCTCTGCTCGCCCTCATGCACGACCCTCTCTGCTCGCCCTCATGCACGTCCCTCTCTGCTCGCCCTCATGCACGTCCCTCTCTGCTCGCCCTCATGCACGTCCCTCTCTGCTCGCCCTCATGCACGTCCCTCTCTGCTCGCCCTCATGCACGTCCCTCTCTGCTCGCCCTCATGCACGTCCCTCTCTGCTCGCCCTCATGCACGTCCCTCTCTGCTCGCCCTCATGCACGTCCCTCTCTGCTCGCCCTCATGCACGTCCCTCTCTGCTCGCCCTCATGCACGTCCCTCTCTGCTCGCCCTCATGCACGTCCCTCTCTGCTCGCCCTCATGCACGTCCCTCTCTGCTCGCCCTCATGCACGACCCTCTCTGCTCGCCCTCATGCACGTCCCTCTCTGCTCGCCCTCATGCACGTCCCTCTCTGCTCGCCCTCATGCACGTCCCTCTCTGCTCGCCCTCATGCACGTCCCTCTCTGCTCGCCCTCATGCACGTCCCTCTCTGCTCGCCCTCATGCACGACCCTCTCTGCTCGCCCTCATGCACGTCCCTCTCTGCTCGCCCTCATGCACGTCCCTCTCTGCTCGCCCTCATGCACGTCCCTCTCTGCTCGCCCTCATGCACGTCCCTCTCTGCTCGCCCTCATGCACGTCCCTCTCTGCTCGCCCTCATGCACGTCCCTCTCTGCTCGCCCTCATGCACGTCCCTCTCTGCTCGCCCTCATGCACGTCCCTCTCTGCTCGCCCTCATGCACGTCCCTCTCTGCTCGCCCTCATGCACGTCCCTCTCTGCTCGCCCTCATGCACGTCCCTCTCTGCTCGCCCTCATGCACGTCCCTCTCTGCTCGCCCTCATGCACGTCCCTCTCTGCTCGCCCTCATGCACGTCCCTCTCTGCTCGCCCTCATGCACGTCCCTCTCTGCTCGCCCTCATGCACGTCCCTCTCTGCTCGCCCTCATGCACGTCCCTCTCTGCTCGCCCTCATGCACGTCCCTCTCTACAACCCAAACTCCCGCCGCTCCCACTATGCTGCACCATCAACAATGCTCCACTGTCTGCCGTTGCTCTTCTCAGATGTTCACGATGTGGAGCTGGTGCTGGATTTGGCGTCGTGCCACACTGCACTCTCCGCGTATCAATGCTTCTGGGCGTTTTCCTCCTCTCTACTCCCCCCTGCTCCACCCTCGTCTTCTCCCCATCCCCCCACAACCCCCACTCCCCTTCCCTCCATAAATGTTCACGATGTGGAGCTGGTGTTGGATGTGGCATCGTGTGTGCACCCACACTCCACTCTCCCCTCACCACTCCATTTGGGTGTTTCCCTCTCTCCTACCCCACCTTTCCCCACATCATACCCCCTCTCTGCCAGATGTTCAACGATGTGGAGCTGGTGTTGGATGTGGCATCGTGTGTGCACCCACACTCCACTCTCCCCTCACCACTCCATTTGGGTGTTTCCCTCTCTCCTACCCCACCTTTCCCCACATCATACCCCCTCTCTGCCAGATGTTCAACGATGTGGAGCTGGTGTTGGATGTGGCATCGTGTGTGCACCCACACTCCACTCTCCCCTCACCACTTCATTTGGGTGTTTCCCTCTCTCCTACCCCACCTTTCCCCACATCATACCCCTCTCTGCCAGATGTTCAACGATGTGGAGCTGGTGTTGGATGTGGCATCGTGTGTGCACCCACACTCCACTCTCCCCTCACCACTCCATTTGGGTGTTTCCCTCTCTCCTACCCCACCTTTCCCCACATCATACCCCCTCTCTGCCAGATGTTCAACGATGTGGAGCTGGTGTTGGATGTGGCATCGTGTGTGCACCCACACTCCACTCTCCCCTCACCACTCCATTTGGGTGTTTCCCTCTCTCCTACCCCACCTTTCCCCACATCATACCCCCTCTCTGCCAGATGTTCAACGATGTGGAGCTGGTGTTGGATGTGGCATCGTGTGTGCACCCACACTCCACTCTCCCCTCACCACTCCATTTGGGTGTTTCCCTCTCTCCTACCCCACCTTTCCCCACATCATACCCCCTCTCTGCCAGATGTTCAACGATGTGGAGCTGGTGTTGGATGTGGCATCGTGTGTGCACCCACACTCCACTCTCCCCTCACCACTCCATTTGGGTGTTTCCCTCTCTCCTACCCCACCTTTCCCCACATCATACCCCCTCTCTGCCAGATGTTCAACGATGTGGAGTTGGTGTTGGATGTGGCATCGTGTGTGCACCTCGCCATCAAGATCCGAGCCAAGTACCGCAAGAAGGTGAGCTGCCATGGGTCATGTGCCACCTACCATACGTCATAGGCAATGTTCCATGTGCCATGTCCCATGTACCATTTACCATGTGCCATCTTGTCCCATGTACCATCATACCATGTGCCATCTTGCCCCATGTGCCATGTGCTATGGGTCGTGTGCCTTGGCGTACATGTAATGGTAACGCCCCCTCCAACCCCATTCCTCCCTCCTCTCCTCTCATGCCCCTGCAGTCTAATCGAGCCACTCGTGTGTTGCGGTAGCACACGCATCCCCGCGAGCCCCATTTATCCAACTGGACTCATCCAGCCTTTCCCCGACCAGCCACCAAGCCTTTCCTCGACCAACCACCGAGCCTTTCCCCTTACCAGTTCGCGGGGTACGCCTGGAGGCCATCCGCCTTGCCAGTTTGGAATGCATTCGATTTTTTGTTATGCCACGTAAGTGGCACAGTACAGTATGTTACAGTGCACTGCAGTGCAGCACACTATAGGTTGTTAGTGCAGCACAGCACAAGCCAGTTTCAGGGCATGATACCTACGTACGTAGTGTTTTGGTGTTAATGAATAGAAAATGTATTGGAATTCAAATATACAAGTGCAGCTTTGGAAAGTGTGCAGTGTAAAGCTGAAACAGGCAGTAACAAAAAGGAACTCCCAAACACGAGTTGATTGAAAGCACTGCAAGCAGAAATAAAAAGCAGGGGCCATGTGGGCAGGCAGGCAAGGATATTCACCACAGTGCTGCCACAAGAATCAGAAGCACCAACCAGCAGCACACCTGCCTAGCAGGCACTGCCAGCAATAGCTATCTACAGCAGGCAACCACCAGCTTCCAGCCTCTCACAACACAACACTGCATCCCACCACCCAGCCAGTCACTCCTTGCCCTTGCCCTTGCCCTTGCGCCCCTTGCCAGCAGCGGCAGCAGCCCCTCCAGACAGGAGTTAGGGATCCAACTGGTCCAGAGGCGTGCTGGCGAGCAGAAGAGCCGCGCTGCTAACCTCTCTCCCAGTCACAGCTTGCCCTTGCCCTTGCGGCCTTTACCACCTCCAGCAGCCCCAGCCAGGTATTTGGGGTCTAACTGGTCCAGAGGCGTGCTGGCGAGTAGGAAGAGCCGCGCTGCTCGCTCGCTCAGGGTGCCGCCACACTTGAGCCCCCTCTGCTGCAGCTCCCTTTTTAGTCGCTCCAACCCCAACGGCTGCCGCATGGCGAAAAGACAGAGAGTGGGGGGAGGGGAGGTGGAGGGTGGGAAGGTGGGAGGGGAGGAGGGTGAACACGATGGGCGTGAAGAGGTGGGAGAGTAAGGGTGGGGCAGTGTACAGGGAGGGGAGGGGAGGGGAGGGAAGGGGCTGGGTAAGAATGAGACAGGCATGGCATGGGGCGTAAGGCAGAAGCACACGTGGAGCACACAGGTGGACCCAGCACTCACCTCCAGGTCAGTGGCCGAGTGGAACAGTGAGAGGTCGATGGGACCCTCCGCTGCTGCTGCTGCTGCTGTCTGCTGCGTCTGCAGCGGTGGGGGCGGCTGCTGTTGCTGGTGTTGTTGGGACTCCTGCTTCTGCTGCTGCTGCTGCTGCTGCTGCTGCTGCTGCTGCTGCTGCTGCTGCTGCTGCTGCTGCTGCTGCTGCTGCTCTTGCACTTTTTGCTGCGGCTGCACCTGCTGCGGCTGTGCCTGCGGCTCGTGATGGTGGAGTGCCGAGAAGTGGGCGGCAGGTGAGCGACTTGCATGGCAAGCTTCATCGCGCTCCTCATCAGACGAAGACGAGTGCAGTGGTGCCACTGCCTTGCCCGCACTGCCCGCACTCCCTGCACCCCCACTCCCCTCGCTCCCCTCCTTTGAACCACCTCCACTCTCCTCCTCCCCTCCCTTTTCTGTGCCCTGCTCTCCCTCCTCATGCTCCTCGTCTTCCTCCTCTTCGTCCTCCTCCTCTTCGTCCTCCTCCTCTTCGTCCTCCTCCTCTTTGTCCTCTTCCTCTTCCCCTTCCTCCTCATCCTCCTCCTCGTCGTCCTCCCCCTCCTCAATATCCTCCAGCATGCCTCTGCAATGCAGGGACAGGGACAGGGACAGGGGCAGGGACAGGGACAGGGGCAGGGACACGAACACGAACACGTGGAAAATTGAGTTACACGCATGGGCATGTGAGAGCGCATGGAACGACACACGTGCACGCACAGGAGATCGCAACGGACAAACCACCAAGGCACACGGAAGAGGAGAGCGGGGTTAGCAGGAGTGGAGTTCCAAACTCAAGCCGCATATCCTTCCATTCACACCCCCCTCCCCCTCCCTCCCGCCTTTTTTTCCTTGTAAACACCTATCCAACCCCCCATCTCCTGTTCCCCCCCGCATTCCTTCCCTCCCCACTCCATTCCCCCAGTCAAGAAACGTACAGAAGTTTCCCTCGCTTCGCCTGCTGCGCCCGCTCCGCCTCCTCCTCCCCCTCCTCCTCCGCGCTCAGCTTCCGCTTCCCCTTATCCAGACCGTGCCGCTCCATACCGCTCTTCACCGCATCAGCGACTCTCGCCATGGCGGCGTGGCTGGCCTTGCGCACCGTGCCCAAATCCACAACCTCCTCGCGCCGCTTTTTCTTCTCCTTCGCGAGTCGCTTCAAATAGTCCTGCGCCGTCTTTTCCAGCTGTCGTTCCCGCACCTCGTGCCGCCAATCCTTCAGTTTACGCTCGGCGTTGACGTGGCGGAGACGACGGCCACTCATATCGCGACACGCGTCGAAATTGCTCGTCTTTTTCTGCCCGGCTTTGGTGGCGGCGCCGCGCAGCAGCGACCCAAAGCCACCCTTTCCTCCGAGAACCCTCGCGATGATGTGGCACGAAGGGAAGAGTCCTGCCGCGTCAGCCGAGAGGAGCGACGTGTCAGAGATCTCCCGCGTCCCGGTGACGACGCGGAACGAGTCGCATCGGTCGCATCCATCGCACGCGTCGCAACTGCCGTCGCTTCTGTCGCTTAAGAGCGGCGGAAGAGCGCGGCGACTTCGCAACGCGGTCTTGAGGTCAGCGCCGGAAATCACGGCTCTATCGGTGTGGAGCAGCGTGGTGGCGCCATCGAGACCTCGAACGAACACCTGAAACGTCATCACCGTCCACCGCGCACCGGCTTCTGCCCGTCTGCCACTATCCCCTTGGTGTAACAGTTGGGCTGGGAGGGGAAGAAGAGGAGGATACGGAAAAGAGAAGGGGTTGTGTGAGGAATTGGAGATAAGGTCGCTGTAAACATGTCACCAACATCAAACGCGTGCTAAAACATCTAATAGGTTTGTTTCTACAGCTCCTCTAAAAAATGTCTCGTTTCAGGGGGCTAAGAAAATGCACTCACATCACATGAGTGGTTGATGAAACGAGCGAGGCCGCCGCTGCGAGTGGCATCCACCTGAGCAAGCACAGGATGGGGAGAGGGATCGGGAGGTGAATTAAAGGATCAGAGGATAAGTGTATGTGTTAAGTACAGAAGAAAAGGAAAGGAGGGCCGGGCAATTGGTATCAGAAGCAACAGTAAGTATCTCGATTCAATACCATGTGCCATTACATTCGATAGGTGCCTAGCTGCATATAAGGGTGGGCTAAGCTGCATATAAGGTTCTTAGAATGATTTGATACAATCAAGCAGTAAGCTTACAAGCAGCCCTGGAAACCCCAAAACCATGCCAAGTCCATCACACCATCAATCCAAAATGAAACAACAAAAGTACTACCTCTCCACCACTCACCACCACATCCCACACCACCCCTACCACTCACCACCACATTCTCGTCCACTCGAAACAGATAACTGCTGCCGATGACATCCGCCTCATACATCCTCTCTCGTAGCTCCGACACCTGGTGGGTGGATGTGTGGGTGGGTGTGTGGATGGGTGTGTGGGTGGGTGGGTATTGAAATGAAAAGGAAGTAAGTTTACCAAACAGTTGCATGATTGCAGTGCAGGTTGAATGGTGCTGCCTATGCCATCCGCCTCATACATCCTCTCTCGTAGCTCCGACACCTGATGGGTGGGAGCACGAATGTTGAGAAAAAAAGAGAGTGTGAGGTCACAGTCGCATAGTCAGCTGATGCCATCAGCTGCTGCTGCCAATGCCATCTGCCTCGTACCTCTTCTCTCGTAGCTCCGACACCTCATGGGTGTGTTGGTATTGAAATAAAAAAAGAGTGAGTTCACAGTACAGTTGCATGGATGCAGGTTGAAAGGTGCTGCCAATGCCATCCGCTTCGTACATCTGCTCTTGTGATTTCGACGCCTGGTGGGTGTGGTATGTGTGTGTGAGTGTGTGAATGAGCGTGATGTGATTTCGACGCCTCATTAGACGAACCTTCGGGATCGAAAATGCTGCTGCTAGCACTGGCTGCAGCACTACTGCTCCTCGAAAGCACTACGCGCTCCTGCGTTGCTCTAACTCTGGTACTCCAGCACCCATCGCATGATTTTCTGCTGGCCCAATATCCTTCTTGCTCGTGTGCTGATGCCCTGCTACACGCCTGGAAACGGTTGCTCGTCTGCACACCTGATCGCGTGTGCCTTGTTCTTGCTGCATACCACTGGCTCCTGCCCCTGTACACGCCACAGCAGCTCGTTTCCGCTGCTTATACTCCTCAAGCTGCGTCGAGATTTGGGAAAAGAGGGGACGGGAGGGTGAGAAGGAGAGAATGGACGATGCGGGACGAGCGGAGGACTTGAAACGTTAGGCGGAATGCGGGAAAACTGTGACAGGCGAGCTTGAAAAAAAAGGGGGGTTATAGAAGATTGACAAGGTCGGGAACAAGCTTGAAATCAGAAACGTGTAATACACTTGAATGAATGCGTTGCTTAACGTCAATACACTAGTCATGCGAACGCGGCCACATACCTTCCGCCTTCCCGCCTGCGCCAGCGCGTCCTTCTTTCTCTCCGACAGCTTAGGCGATGGCTCGCCAGTCGGGACCATGTCGCATGAAGGAAAGAAAGGCTATTTTTACGAAGAAAAAAAAGGTAATTTGCCTCTCCACTATGAGAATCGTTTCAGGGCAAAAGGCAGCAGAGAATTGCAGAAGACACTACGAATAAGAGACCGACGCGGCAAAGTGATAATGGTGGGTACGATCTAAACTGTCATGATAACTCAGATCAGAAAAAGGTACGAGTAAGGAGTAGGAATAAGATTCTCAATCTTCGCGTCGCCATAGTCCGCGAGGGTTAACAATCTGGATAAGAGTGAAAATATTGTTTTTCGTCAAAAGATTCAGCCTTCTCGATCGCCGTGTGATCGTTCAAAAATCTCGACAGTATTTTAATGATAGTCAGCGTAGTATCGGTAGTGAACGATAAAGAGTTTAGTCGAAAGAGGGCCAGACGTTCGCGTTGATCCTAAAGGTGACTGTCACTTTCGCGACTAACACGGATGCTGCGACAAGCGTACAATGCGGAAATAACGTCTGTAGTCTGTATCTATGGTATTGGTGGTGTTCTCTAGGCACTGGCGGGGGGGGGACGAGGGGAAATAGGAATCTTCCCCTCTCTGCATTTTTGGTTCGACACGTCGGTCAGCCCGTAAAACCGTGCCGAGCCACCTATTTGCCCTCCGAACCAAAACGAAGGTAAATGCCAATAGAACGCTCATTTACCCTCAGGGATGTGCACCCTTTGGAAGCTGCACATTTACGCTCCCCACCTTCCTCCTCAGGCAAATTTTGCCTCCCTCGCCCCCCCTTTCGGCAACCACTCTTCACGGGGATTTGGGGACAGATGTAAGAGAGGAGCTAGGGGAGAAAACACCCGTCGGAGCCTTCCCCCCCTCGCGCCCAAAATTTCCCATCTTCGGCTGTAGCGGGAGGAGGTGAAATCGGGCCAGGAAACACCCTCGGAACGATCATCATTTACATTCGCCCCCCCACCTCCCCCTCCCGCAGGAGTCACCAGAACACCACCATTGTGTGTGTGCTATGTGATGTGGTTCTGGCTGCCTGAACTCTTCCACGGTTTGTTTTCTGCACAGCCAGAGGAAAGGTTTGTTTTCGCTTCATTTCCTTGCGTATTTCGTCTACACAAAGTCACTTTTAGTCGTAAAGAGCAGAGATACTTATATTTCTGAATACAGAGCTACAAGTGATAACAAAGAATTTCTAAGATCCCTAAGTTTCAACCACCACATCTGCAGTGCAGATCCACAGCTTCTCGCCTTTCTTGGTTCTTGATCGTCTTGAGGTGGGGTTCATTCGTTCGGGGCCTGTTGGGGAGGGAGCGGACTTATTTACAGGGCAGAAAGGAGGGGGAACGGTTAAAATTATATACAGGGCAGCAAAATGTATCTTCAAGTTCCCGCCAGGTTGACCAGCGCGAGGAAGTGAGGGAAGATCAAAGTCAATCCCAACCAGACCCAACCACGCCCAACCACACCTGACCGTCCGAACCTAACGTCATAGCTAGTTCGAGCCTAGGTCCAGACTAGTCCGTAACCCAGACCCGAGGCTAGCTAAGGCTAACGCGTCTCCAAGCTAAGTCTAATTCGAGCCTAACGATCTGACTAACGCTCCTAACGTTCTGACTAAACGCTCCTAACGTAGACCTAACCATCCAGGGACCCAGGGCCCAGACCCACTCACACGGCTGGTTGCTCCGAGCTCCCCGCTCCTCGCCCGCTCATGCTCCTGCCCACAAGCCAAAACCAATAGAGGACGTCAGTGTTTCGAAAAGGAAGAAAGATATCGAAATTGACGAAACTTACCAGGAAAAGGGAGACCACACAGTTTACACAGCTCGCCGTCAGCTCCCCGTCCCGCTCCTCCTGCACTGACAGAACACAGAAAGAGAAACTTAGTAAAACGTAAACAGGACACTTCGTGAAATTGACGATAGCGAACGAAAGCGGACCGTGATTACCAGGAAAAGGAGAGCATTTCCTTCTTCTTGACCTCCCTCGACGGTGTTGCCACGTGCTTGTCCTCCTGCATCACCAAAACAACGAAACCAAGTCAGAAATCTCGAAAATGAAAAAACGACCGGAATCGGACCATGCTCACCAGGAAAAGGACAGCGTTCTCTTCTTCTTGACCTCCCTTGATGTTGTTGCCACGTGCTTCTTCTCTTCCTGCATGACCAAAACATCGAAACCAGAAGTTAGAAATCTGAAAAACGAAGAAGCGAACGAAAGCGGACCGTGCTTACGAGGAAAATGAGAGCATTTCCTCCTTCTTGACCTCCCTCGACGGTGTTGCCGCGTGCTTGTCCTCCTGCATCACCAAAACAACGAAACTCGAAGTTAGAAAACTCGAAAAGGAAACGAACGGAATCAGACCGTGCTTACCAGGGGAAGGACAGCGTACTTTTCTTCTTGACCTCCCTTGATGTTGTTGCCACGTGCTTCTTCTCCTCCTCCTGCATTGTTGTAGAGGCGTCTCCTCTACTTTGCAGGAACTCTAAGTTGCACTAAAAGATAGAGCACAGTCTTGGCTTTCCAACAAGCCGTCAAACACGTTAATCGCCCAAGTATACGCCGAGATATTGGCGTTCACGTGATTGCTAGTGCTCTTAGAAGCAAGGATAGACCTCTCTGAAATTTTGGTTCAAATGGACCATGTACAAGAAGATTCAGGATTTCAGTATAAAGCATGCATACAAGGCAGGTCGATTTATAGCAAATGCATTACATCGAACCGCACATGTAACATCACATCGCTACACTCGCGTCGCGAATGCGCCGCGTGTAACATTTCGGTTGGGGTGAAATTCGACCACCGAATTTCACACCGAACACACCGAATTCGCCTTGCACTTGAAGGTTGGAATGTGGTGCCGCCACGTGGCACCGAAGGGTGAGTCTCCCGAAGTCAATCGGTGCCACCCCACCGATCCCTAGTCAAAGGGATTGAAGGCACCGAAGTGCCCTCGGTGGGTTGGGGGCATACCACCGCCCCACCACCGTTTCCTTCCAACACTCCCCCTTGCACCCAAGCCACTAGGTGTTCATACCAACACGCTCACGGCATGCACGGAATGAATCCTTAGGGAGTGGTTTAGTGAGGAAATCCGCGGGTTGCGCCTTGGTGCTTATGTATGTGACCTTGACCTCACCTCTCTCGACCACCTCACGAATGAAGTGATGCTTCACCTCAATGTGCTTGGTACGCCCGTGAAGGACGGCATTGTGAGTGAGGTTTATGGCCGCTTGGTTGTCACAAAAGAGAGGAGTTGGGTCGGCTTGAGGATGCCCAAGCTCCGCTAGAAGGCGCCGTAGCCATATTGCCTCCATGGCTCCTTGAGTGAGTGCCATATACTCCGCTTCCGTTGTGCTTAGAGCCACGGTTGGTTGCAACTTGCTTTGCCAACTCACGGCTCCCCCAAGCAAGGTGAAGACGTACCCGCCGGTACTCTTGCGCTTGCTTTGATCACCGGCATAATCCGAGTCGGTGTAGCCCTTAAGCACGATTGGACCGGCTTCATATACGATTCCCAAGTTGGGTGTGCCTTGGAGGTAGCGTAGAACACGTCCTCCCGCACGCACATGCTCGGTATGAGGGTTGTTTACGGCTCGTCCAAGTACCCCGGCGGCGTATGAGAGGTCGGGACGGGTGGAAACGGCGGCATACATGAGTGAGCCGACTAGCGAATGAAACCGCTTCCCTTCGGCTTCGTCGAGGGCGGATTCTTCCTCTCCCGGGAGGCAAGAAAATCCCGTGTCTAGTGGCGTCCCCACCGGGTTGCTATTACCCATGCCGAAGCGCTCCACAACCCCTTTCACATATTTTTCTTTGTGGAGGTGAATGGTCCCGTTCGCGCGGTCGCGGTCGACGTGCATCCCGAGGTAGTACGTCACCGGTCCCAAGTCCCTCATGGCAAACTCCGCCCCTAGCCGTTGCTTGACCTCTCGAATGAGGTCTTTGGAGTCGGAGAAAAGAAGGAGGTCATCGACGTAGAGCAAAAGCACCAATTGCTTCTCCCCCTCCTTCAACACGTACAAAGCGCTATCACATCGTTCTCCTTGATCGATGCTAACTCCCTCTCCATCGCTTGCTTCCATAGCGGTGCATCCGGGGAAGCCAAAGCCTCCTTGTGAGTGCGTGGGTTATCGTCGCCGATGGTCGCTAGGCAAATCGCCGCACTCTCCTCATCCGACTCCCCAACGGCGACCGTAGCATAGTCGGTTAACCTCGTGTTGGGGCGAGGTGTACGACGCCCGCGAGTCAACGCCAATGGTAGGGAAGAAGGTGCGGAGGAAGTGGCCTCCTCGGTTGGTGGCACCTCCTCGACATCATCATCGCACTCCTCGTTCTCTCCCCCTCCACTTTCGGCTCCCTTCTTCACGTGCGGTGAAACCTCCACCGCTTCATCCTCCTCTCGTGCGGGAAGGACGACGGTGAGTTGCGGCGTTTGTTTCTCCTTTGTCGGGAACTTGTCTTCGTCAAAGATCACATCCCGAGACGTGACGACGCGTTTTTCATCCAAATCCCACACTCGCCATGCACGCTCGTTCGCCGCAATCCCCAAGTAGATCGCCGCACGAGCTTTCGGTTGCAACTTGTGGCGAAGTGGATCCGGTACATGGTAGTAGCAAAGGCACCCAAAGGTGCGTAGGCGGTATAGGTTCGGCTTCGTTCCGGTCCATGCTTCGAACGGAGTCGTTCCCGGTAGCACCTTTGTTGGCACACGATTACGAATCCATGCCGCTAGCGCACTCGCCTCTCCCCACCACTCGTTCCCAAGCTTGGAGTGTTGAAGAAGTGAACGAACAGCCTCCATCAATGTGCGATTGAGCCGCTCTACCGCTCCATTTTGTTGGGGTGTGTAGGGTGTCGTGACGTCGTGCTTAATGCCCTTGCTTTTCATCCATTTTTCAAGCTCGTTGCTCACGAATTCGCCGCCACCGTCGGTGCGAATGCACTTGATCCGCTTCTTGCCGTCGTCGCAAACGTCGAGCGCCCACTCTTGAATCGCCTTGGCCGCATCTCCCTTAGCCTTCAAGAGTCGGGTCCAACTCATCCGCGTCGCGTCGTCGAGCATCACTAAGAGGAACCGCGCTCCTCCCTTTGATGCATGCCGCATCGGTCCACACACGTCCATGTGAACAAGCGTAAGCGGGTCCTTTGCGAGGGGTGAGGTACGGCTACCAAATGGCTTGCGAGCCATTTTTCCTTCGACACACGCCGCGCACACGCCCTTCTCGCCGTTGCCGGCGATCACGTCAAATCCCTTCGCAAGTCCTTTGTTGGCCAACTCTTTGACCGAGTCGTAGTTGGCGTGCGCAAGCCGATTATGCCACATTTTGAGAGTCGCCTTGGAGCCTTGCGCCACGTTGGATGAGGCCGTTGTCGGATGCGTCTTGAGTTGGTAGAGTTGTCCGTTGAGAACGCCTTGCGCGAATTGCTTCCCCTTCCAAAAGAGGTTCATCTTCGCGCCATCAATGGTGACATTCACGTCTTTCTTTGCGAGTTGAGTGACGGAGAGTAGATTCACCTTCAATCCCGGGACGTGAAGCACGTTCGTGATGTCCACCGGCCCGCCATCGACGATGAGACGCGTACTCCCAACTCCAACCACCGGTAGCGATTTATCGTTCCCGAAGACGACGCGCTTGACGTCTCCCGGAGCACCGACGTTGTTGAGGAGCGACGCCGAGTGCGTCATGTGTTGTGTTGCACCGGTGTCGAGGAACCACGCGTCGTTTGAAGTGTTGATCCCGTCACCGGCCAACAAAACGAGCGACTCCATTGAATCATCCGCCTCGCCGGATGCCGTGTGCGCGTTGCCCTCTTGGTTCCGCGCCTTCGATGGAATCCAATCGCTCGGCCGCTTCCGACATTCACGCCAAAAGTGCCCCGCTTTGCGACAATAATGACACTTGCTCGAACCGTTCGATGCGTTGCCCTTGCCGCGACCGTTTCCACCGGACGACTTCTTTGCCTCACCGTTGCTCCACTTGGACTTCTTTCCGGAGCTCCCTCCGGAGAACATGGCGGTCTCCACGCTCTCGTTAGCGAATTGTCGGCGTCGCGATTCTTCATGGAGAAGCCGACCGACCACCATTTCCTTCGTCCAAGTGTTTTGCACGCTATCGAGTGTCGTAATCACCGTCGACCACTCTTCCGGAAGGCCGCAAAGCAAGGTGAGAATCCAATCCTCCTCCGTGACCGTTCCACCGAGGTCCATGAACGTTTCCCCGAGTTCCTCCACACGAGTCGCATATGTTGTAGAGGACTCTCCTCTACTTTGCAGGAACTGGGAGTTGTTCTAAACGATAGAGCTCTGTCTTAGCTTTCCAACGAGCCGTCAAACACGTCGATCGCCTAAGTATTCTCCGAGATATAGGCGTTCACGTGCTAGGCGGTGCTCTTGAATGCAAGTAAAGAAGCTCTCTGGAATTTGTGTTCGAATGTACCTTGTACAAAGAACTCTGAGTTTCACTATGATGGCATGCAATACAAAGAAAACAGATTTATAGCATGCAAACAAGATCGAATCGCACAAGTAACCTCGAACCGCTACACTCGCGAATGTTCGAGTAACATCGAAAGGGTGAAATTCGACTCTCGAATTTCACCGATCCGAATTCTCCTTGGGTCTCGAATGTTCCTGGTGCTGCCATGTGGCACCGAATCGAATGGGTCTTCCGAATTCAATCCTCAACCCCACGCAAACCTGCAACTCACTCGAAGGTGAGCACAAGTCACACATTCGGTGGGTTGGGGGCATACAAACGCCCCATCACCACCTTGCTTCCAACACACGTAATCTCCAACAGCATACTCGTGCATCGATTCGCCCGCGCGCAACTTCACCGTGTAGAACGCATTTCGGGCTAGGATCTTGCCGTGGAGAGTCTTGTTCACGTGCATCGTCTCGAGCCGCTTCCATGCTTCACGCGCCGAAGCTTCGAGCTTGATGCACGTGCGCACCGAACTCACGAGGTTGATGCCGATGCGCGAAATCAACGTTGCGGACGCCTTTTGGTCCTTCTTCTTCCATGCCGCGATCTCGTCCTCGTTGACCGGCTTTTTCTCCGTTCCGTCGAAGAGACCCCAAAGTCCCCGCTCCATCATGAGCACTTGGAACTTAAATTTCCACGCGGAGTAGTTTTGTCCCGTGAAAATCGGAACCGCCGACGTGTCGAACACCGTCGCGTTTGTCCAGGGTTCGCCGGGATTCGAGACGACACCACCTAAGGAAGTGCCGGAGGTTTCGCTTGACGTCATCATGCTTGCTACAAGTCGTGCACGTAGACTCTACCGACCAGCTCTGATACCACTGTTGTAGAGGCGTCTCCTCTACTTTGCAGGAACTCTAAGTTGCACTAAACGATAGAGCACAGTCTTGGCTTTCCAACAAGCCGTCAAACACGTTAATTGCCCAAGTATACGCCGAGATATTGGCGTTCACGTGATTGCTAGTGCTCTTAGAAGCAAGGATAGACCTCTCTGGAATTTTGGTTCGAATGGACCATGTACAAGAAGATTCAGGATTTCAGTATAAAGCATGCATACAAGGCAGATCGATTTATAGCAAATGCATTACATCGAACCGCACATGTAACATCACATCGCTACACTCGCGTCGCGAATGCGCCGCGTGTAACATTTCGGTTGGGGTGAAATTCGATCACCGAATTTCACACCGAACACACCGAATTCGCCTTGCACTTGAAGGTTGGAATGTGGTGCCGCCACGTGGCACCGAAGGGTGAGTCTCCCGAAGTCAATCGGTGCCACCCCACCGATCCCTAGTCAAAGGGATCGAAGGCACCGAAGTGCCCTCGGTGGGTTGGGGGCATACCACCGCCCCACCACCGTTTCCTTCCAACATGCATCACCAAAACAACAAAACTCAAAGTTAGAAATCTGAAAAACGAAGAAGCGAACGAAAGCGGACCGTGCTTACCAGGAAAGGCGAGCTTTTCCTTCTTCTTGACCTCCCTCGACGGTGTTGCCACGTGCTTGTCCTCCTGCATCACCAAAACAACGAAACTCGAAGTTAGAAATCTCGAAAACGAAAAAATCAACGGAATCGGACCGTGCTTACCAGGAGAGGGAGATCGTTCTTTTCTTCTTGAGCTCCCTTGACGCTCCCCATCGCGCTCCTTCTGCATTAAGACACAAGACACAAAAGAGAAGATTAGTAAATTGAAAACAAAACTAGCTGAAATAGACGATACTTACCAAGAGAGGGAGTGCTCTCCCCGTGTGACTCCCTTGCTCGCCGCCAGCTCCCATCCAGCTCCTTCTGCAGTAAGAAGGAGAACACACAAGAGAAAGTTAGTAAAAAGAAAAGAAAACTAGCTGAAATAGACGATACTCACCAAGAGAGGGAGTGCTCTCCCCGTGTGACTCCCTTGCGCGCCGCCAGCTCCCATCCAGCTCCTTCTGCAGCAAGACAGAGAAAACACAAGAGAAAGTAAGTAAAAAGAAAAGAAAACTAGCTGAAATAGACGATACTTACCAAGAGAGGGAGTGCTCTCCCCGTGTGACTCTCTTGCTCGCCGCCAGCTCCCATCCAGCTCCTTCTGCAGCAAGACAGAGAAAACACAAGAGAAAGTTAGTAAAAAGAAAAGAAAACTAGCTGAAATAGACGATACTCACCAAGAGAGGGAGTGCTCTCCCCGTGTGACTCCCTTGCTCGCCGCCAGCTCCCATCCAGCTCCTTCTGCAGTAAGACAGAGAAAACACAAGAGAAAGTTAGTAAAAAGAAAAGAAAACTAGCTGAAATAGACGATACTCACCAAGAGAGGGAGTGCTCTCCCCGTGCGACTCCCTTGCTCGCCGCCAGCTCCCATCCAGCTCCTTCTGCAGTAAGACAGAGAAAACAGAAGAGAAGGTTAGTAAAAAGAAAAGAAAACTAGCTGAAATAGACGATACTCACCAAGAGAGGGAGTGCTCTCCCCGTGTGACTCCCTTGCTCGCCGCCAGCTCCCAACCAGCTCCTTCTGCAGTAAGACAGAGAAAACACAAGAGAAAGTTAGTAAAAAGAAAAGAAAACCAGCTGAAATTGGCGATACCTACCAGGAGAGGGAGACGGAGATGAAGGTTGATGCGCCGAGAAAAGCTCCGCCGTGCGAAAGTAGAAGCGTCGCCACGCCAACCGCTCCTCATACGCCGTGTGACGGATGCCTCTGTCCTTGCCAGGCGCGTGCGAAGGACGAAGCAGGCCCATGCGAGAAGCTCCCGGAACTTCGAGGAGATCATCTGCAGGAAGAAGGTAAATAAATTAGAATAAATCCAGGAGTAGAGGAAAAATACGGAAGTTAGACGTACCTCCACTCAACCAAGTAGATCGGTCCTCAAGAGGCGAACTGTGCGTCATGTTGGTGCCGTGCGTCGTGCGCCGTCCGTCGGGAGAAGCAGATCCACGCGACGAGAGAAGCGTCGTCCAGCAGTAGAACCGCGTCGGCTTGAAGGCTCTGAGCTTGAATGCGTCAAGTAGAGAAGCGCCAAGGCGGTTGTCTGCAGGATTAAAGTGAATACGTTAGTTCTTATCCAGGAAAGACATGACTATTGCGAAAGACATGAATGGCGTTGCACTTACCTCCACTTGAAGGAGATGATAATTCCATCCGCCAGAAGTGAAGATCGTCTCCTCGCGGTGACGTCTCGTCGGAAGAAGCGCCGGGCGAAGCAGTACACCGCGTTTGACGAGGCATTTGCCGATTCTGGCTTGAATTCTGCCGTGAAGATCTCCCAAGGTTCTCGCGGTGGAGTTCTCGCGGTGGAGTTGTTGCAGTGAAGATCTTGTCAGGGAGTTTTTGCGCGATGCAGTACTCGCCGCGAAGAACGGAGCGTAGTACAAGGTTCCGGCCAAGGCTTGCAAGCAGCTCTCTAGACTCTCTACCCACCCACCCCACCCACGACTCTAGACTCTATGCTAACTCTAACGCCTACGCGAACCTACGCGGACTCTAAGACGCGCTGCTGCTTGCCTTGGCCATTCCCTTGCACTAGCCCTGGTGGCTTCATAATGTAGCTTAGACTGCTCAATAGAGCTTGTCGCATGAAGTCCACAGGTCATTGGGACAGAGCTCACTGGGTCGGAGATCATTGAGAATGATTGGGAATATTTGAGTCGGAGCTCCTCTGAAAAATCCTTCCGACGGACTAATTGGGAAGGTTCTAATCCGAGAATGAAGTTTACGACCCAGTGCGCTCAAGCTGATGGAAGGAAAGGGACGATCGTTCAAGGTGGTTGGAAGGAGGAGTGTGTCGATGGGAACGATCATCTGCGTCGTAACGATCATCTGGGTGCGGTGCGGGTTGCGCAAGCGGCGCGGCGCGTCTGAGTTTTTTTGCGTCGCAGCTAGTTCGGGAAGTATGATATCAATAATCGATGATTCCCGCGCTGACTCAACTTGCCGTTGGTGGTGAGGCGTGGCGCAACGCGGCGCGGACCTTCACTGCTGCTACAGCGCGGGACGGGGTGCGGCTAGTTTGCGGGTTACAGGAGGCGACTTCATGATGAACGGATGGTGGAGATGATAGCCACCACCGATGAATCGTGAAGATTCCTCGCCATAAAGATGGGACATGGTGTGATGGTCGCCGCTACCATTGAAATTTCCCACCTTGGAAATGTCGGTTAACATTTTCCATGTGTGTATGTACTTTGGTCGATGATAGCCGCTGTTAGTTGCTGAGTACGGTGCGCTGCGATCAAACGCGGAGGCTCTGGTGCCGTTACAGTACTATCAAGGTAGTGTGCAATATATTGAACGGATGGCGGAGATGTTTGCCGCCGCTGATGAATGGTGAAGATTTGGTGGAGCCTTGTGTTGGAAGGTGTGGTGTGGTGGCTGGCGCCGCGAGAGAGAGCTTTTGCCTAGAAAATGTCAGAGAGTGTTCCCAATGGACTCAAATTTGGAGGCGGCCCAACGCGACCCGGCATCCTGAACCAATTTGAACTGTACAGTTCAGAGTGCCGATGGTGAAGTTATGTGTTTTGGTTTGAACATAGTTATAAGCGGTTTTGCTGAGGGGCGCGTATCAATGTGTTGTGGTTTGACGGGAACACTGATATCGGGTACAGCTGGTTTGGATCTGGGGCAGGAAAGGTTTTTTTAGGAGGTGGTGACGTGGCACGCGTATTTTACATCTAGAGGCCGACTATGAGTATTCGGGAAAAAATGTGCGTGAAGTGCGGGATTGCGTTGAAATTGGTACTAGAGTTGTGAACGGAAGGTTCAGGTGCTCTCGCGGTTCATTTTGTTCCTTGCGAACTTGATCGGGGCAGCTGAAAATAGCCAGTGGTGATTGAGAAAAAATCATGCGAGCCAATAGATTTGGGGGATGTTGTTCGCCCTCATCCTTCATCCTCCAGCTCATTCCCCTTCCAGCGCATCACGGAGGCAGGCAAGATATTACCCTCTTGGTGTTCTTTCGCCAATCACCAGGAGTGCCTCGAGTCGTTTCTTGTTGCCGTAGCCTCTACCAGTCGTGCTTTCGGTCGCGCTTCAGTTTTAGCCGCTTCCACCTTATAGTACCTGGCCCGAAGCTGCTTCCCACGTCTAATAGCCGAACAAGTACTGGTCTTAGATTCAAGTGAAGCAGCCAGTGGCCGTAAGATCCAGCGATTTCTAGGTTACGAAACGCGGGAGGAATAGTGTCGATTTGCGGATACTTATCATGCCGGACTTGAGAGCGCGTCGGCTTTGCGGTCTCAGTCGATCTCGTCATGCAGGCGAAGCGCAGCGCTCTAGTCTTGCGCAAGAGAGGCACGAGATTAACTCAATATGGAAGGGAGGCATTGGACGGCAAGAGGCGGCGAGGCAGGGCGGGTGAGGGAGAAGAGAGATCAACGAGCATGTTACACGCTCTCGCGAACCTCGGATTTCGGCGAGCATGTTATATGCCGTCGCCAATGTCAGATTTTACGAGCTGCCAAACGCAAAAACGTTATATCCGAAACGTCATGCCGTGAACCCCTTCTCCCCCCCCCCTCTCCCCACCCCCCCCCTCCTCCCACCCCCTGTCTCCTTTCCCCTCTCCTCATTTTCTCTCGCACATCTCTCCTCCCTCTCTCCCCGCGCTCTCTATTCATCCCCCTCGCGCTCACCTTGTTCACCCCTTCCCTCTCCTCGTCTCCCCCGCTCTCACCACGTTTCCCCCTCTCTCCTCCTCATCAACCCCCGCCCTCCCCTTATCTCCCCCCGACCTTCCCTCGTCTCCCCTCATGTCCCCCCGATTTCCCTTCATCTCCCCCCGATCCCCCCTCATCTCCCCCGCTCTCCCCTCATCTCCCCCGCTCTCCCCTCATCTCCCCCGCTCTCCCCTCGTTTCCGCCCGCTACCCCCCTATCTCCCCCAGCTCTCCCCTCATCTCCCCCCGCCCTCCCCTCGTATTCCCTTCCCTTCCCTCATCTCCCCCCCCCCCCCCGCCCCCACTCTCCCCTTAGCTCTCTGCTCTTCTCCTCTTTACCTCTCATACCCCCTCAGATCCTTTCCCCCTACCCCCTTCCCTTTTCTCCCCTTCCCTTTTCACCCCTCATCTCCCCCATTCCCCTCCTCTGGCATGAGCTTGATGCAACGTGGGCCAACCTCCATGAGGGAAACCCCCTTTCCTTTCTGCACTCCACCCCCCTTGTCTCCCCCCTACATATTCGCTCCCCTCCTCCCCTCTCAGTTGGCATGAGCGTGAAGCGGCACGTCACATCCTTCTTTAGAGTTTCCATGCCCCTCTCAGGGCCTCTCTTTTCCGTTTCAAAGCAACTGTACATGTGTGTATGATAATTAAAGTTCGGGCACGGATGTATTATGTATTATGTCACACTTGTTCTGTGTAATTAATGATACCGGTATTTGGCCGTGGGGGGAAGGGTACCGTACCGGCACAGCACACGTATTTTTGTACTAGGTTAGTGCACCACAGTGAAAGGCAGTTCAGGACATGAAACCTTTGTAGTGTTTTGGTGTTTATGAAAAGAGAAAATGTATTAGAATGCAGGATTTACATGCGAAGCTTTCGAAGCTTTGTCGTGGGAAGCCAAAACGAGCAGTAACAAGTAAATGAAAAGCAAGAAAATGGCCATGTGGACAGCCAATGATATTCACCACCACAGTGCTGCCACAACAGAAGCAGCAACCAAAAGCGGAAGGCACTGCCAGCAATAGCTATCTACAGCAGGCAACTACCAGCTCCCAGCCTCTCACAACACAACACTGCATCCCACCACCACCCACTCACGGCTTGCCCTTGCCCTTGCCCTTGCCCTTGCCCTTGCCATTGCCCCCCTTGCCAGCAGCACCTGCAGCCCCAGACAGGAGTTTGGGATCCAACTGGTCCAGAGGCGTGCTGGCGAGCAGAAGAGCCGCGCTGCTAACCTCTCTCCCAGTCACAGCTTGCCCTTGCCCTTGCGGCCTTTACCACCACCAGCAGCCCCAGCCAAGTATTTGGGGTCTAACTGGTCCAGAGGCGTGCTGGCGAGTAGGAAGAGCCGCGCTGCTCGCTCGCTCAGGGTGCCGCCACACTTGAGCCCCCTCTGCTGCAGCTCCTGCTTCAGCCGCTCCAATCCCAACGGCTGCCGCATTGCGCAAAGAGAGAGAGGGGGGGCGGGGGGGGGAGGGAGGTGGAGGGTGGAGAGGTGGGTGGCAGGAGGGTGAACAAGATGGGCGTGAAGAGGCGAGAGAATACGGGTGGGGAAGTGGACAGGGAAGGGAAGGGAGGGGAAGGGAGGGGAGGGAAGGGGATGGCCCGCTGGGTAAGAGTGAGACAGGCATGGCATGGGGCATAAGGCAGAAGCACACGTGGAGCACACAGGTGGGTTCAGCACTCACCTCCAGGTCAGCAGAAGAGTTGAACAGCGAAAGATCAATGGGACCCTCGGCTGTTGCTACTGCTGCTGCTGCTGTCTGCTGTGTCTGCGGCTGCGGTGTCAGCGGCTGCTGTTGCTGGTGTTGTTGGGACTCCTGCTGCTGCTGCTGCTGCTGCTGCTGCTGCTGCTGCTGCTGCTGCTGCTGCTGCTCTTGCACTTTTTGATGCGGCTGTACCTGCGGCTCGTGATGGTGGAGTGCCGAGGAGTGGGCGGCAGGTGAGCAACTTGCATGGCATGCTTCATCGCGCTCCTCGTCAGACGAGGACGAGTGCAGTGGTGCCACTGCCTTGCCCGCACTGCCCGCACTCCCTTCGCTCCCCTCCTTCGAACCACTCCCACTCCCCTCCTCCCCTCCCTTTTCTGTGCCCTCCTCTTCCTCCTCCTCCTCCTCCTCTTCGTCCTCCTCCTCTTCCTCATCCTCCTCTTCCCCTTCCTCCTCGTCCTCCTCGTCGTCGTCCTCCCCCTCCTCAATATCCTCCAGCATGCCTCTGCAATACAGGGGGCAGGGGCAGGGGCAGGGTTGGGACATGGACACGAACACGAACACGAGCACATGGAAAATTGAGTTACACGCATGGGAATGTGAGAGCGCATGGAACGACACACGTGCACGCACAGGAGGTCGCAACGGACATACCACCAAGGCACACGGAAGAGGAGAGCGGGGTTAGCAGGAGTGGAGTTCCAAACTCAGCCGCATATCCTCCCCCATCTCCTGTTCCCCCCCGCATTCCTTCCCTCCCCACTCCATTTCCCCAGTCAAGAAACGTACAGAAGTTTCCCTCGCTTCGCCTGCTGCGCCCGCTCCGCCTCCTCCTCCCCCTCCTCCTCCGCGCTCAGCTTCCGCTTCCCCTTATCCAGACCGTGCCGCTCCATACCGCTCTTCACCGCATCAGCGACTCTCGCCATGGCGGCGTGGCTGGCCTTGCGCACCGCGCCCAGATCGACCACCTCCTCGCGCCGCTTCTTCTTCTCCTTCGCGAGTCTCTTCAAATAATCCTGCGCCGTCTTTTCCAGTTGTCGTTCTCGCGCCTCGTGCCGCCAATCCTTCAGTTTACGCTCGGCGTTGACGTGCCGGAGCCGCCGACCACTCATATCGCGACACGCGTCGAAATTGCTCGTTTTCTTCTGCCCGGCTTTGGTGGCGGCGCCACGCAGCAGCGACCCGAAGCCACCCTTTCCTCCGAGAACCCTCGCGATGACGTGGCACGAAGGGAAGAATCCTGCCGCGTCAGCAGAGAGGAGCGACGTGTCCGAGATCTCCCGCGTGCCGGTGACGACGCGGAACGAGTCGCATTTGTCGCACCCATCGCATGCATCGCAGCTGCCGTCACTTCTGTCGCTTAGAAGCGGCGGAAGAGCGCGCCGACTTCGCAACGCGGTCTTAAGGTCAGCACCGGAAATCACGGCTCTATCGGTGCGAAGCAGTGTAGTAGCGCCATCGAGACCTCGAACGAACACCTGAAACGTCATTCTCGTCCACCGAGCACCGGCTGTGTATAAGCGTATAGTGAGCGCGCACCGACCGCGTAACAACCGTGATTTTGTATACTGCGACCTCGTAAGCGCGTTCAAGAACGATAGTTGAGGCCGAGTCGCGAGGCACAGACAGACAGAACAAGCTTTCAGGCTTCTAGTTCAAGAACAATGTTTGAGGACGAGTGGGATGGATGTGGCCGTTGGACAGTGGTTGCGCGAAAGCATAGAAGTCTGCGGGGCAAAGCAGTTGAAAGGAAAGAAGTTGAGGACGGGGAGCAAAGTGATGGGCAAGAATCCGCGGGGGGGAAAGTGGGGGAAATCTGTTGGCGGAATGGAGTGGTCGAGGAGTTCCTACGGGCCCTGGTGGGCGCAAACCCACCAGGTCCCTCTCCTGGTGGAAGTCGAATCCACCAGGACGCGGAGCCGGCGGAAGCTTTCTGCCCGGGGCAAAAAAAACTATTCCCCATCGCGACCTGCATGCCGTTCGGGAGCCTCAACCCTAAAATTTTAGGGTTGATGCTCCCGAGCCGCATGCCTTCCGGATGGGTTTTAGTTTTTTTATTGCCCGCGGGCAGCTCGCTTCCGCGAGCACGCGGAAGCGGTCGCGGATTCGCCCGTGTTTTTCCGACAGGGCTCGTATGAACCTTTGAGGACAGGGAAGTGCCAGAGTCTGCTGGGTTGCGCTGGCCAATGGGGATGACTCGCTTTGAAACCCTAAAACAATGTTTTTTTAGGGCGTGTTACATCGCAGACGAAACTTCGCCAGGCTTAGAGCTTGGGTTCGGATTGAAGAGGCGCAGAGTCACACCCGACTGTCGCGAATCTGCCCTGGTTTCGCCGTGACAAACCCACAGTGCTGGAATTCCGCCACATATCATGGCTGGTCGCCCAACGGGATGAGTCGCCCTCGCGAACTGGCGAATTTATTGGTCGACCAGTGCCCTGTTCGATGCAACATTACACGCCCTTAGAAGCCGCACAATGGGGAGAAATCCGTAAAACGGCTGAGTTTGCAGGGACAATCATTTGAAGCACAAAAGTAGCAATGGCGTCCACAGGAGCCGGCCAACAAGTAGTGAAGGCAGTTGCTGAGTTAGCTCAGCGATTACGACCGTCATTCGTTAATGGGAAGTGGCGCGGTGCAGCAATTTCCGCGAAGAACCGCGCACGGTTGCGACGAGAGACTTTACTGTCTGGCGAGTGAGTTCTTCTAGGCTATCTCGGTTCGGAACAAAAGTACAACAGATCAGAAACCGTTTGAGCTGTGATTTACCTAGGTCGTAGATTATGATTTAGCGTCACTCGTATCTTGCAATGGCTTCCTGTCGTGCGACCGCGGTGGGAGCAGCTGTTATGTTGGCGCGTTCCTTGATGAACGGACGCCATTGTTCTCGTTTTTGTTCGGCTTCGATCGTCGAGGTAACGCCTAATCGCGCTTTCTAGAGATATCGAGGCCGGATTTTCTGAGATTCGCCACTTCCTGCTGCCTCGTCATTCTCTCATTGCTTGAGTCCCATCTCGTCTGTGTTCGTGTGATGGTGTGAGATGCGTGCATGTGTGTTGTCCTTCTTGTGGGAGGGGCTCTGTGGTATTTGTAGCTGGAGCGGTGTGGAAAGGGGGGCTTGAGAGGGCGTGCCGATTTTCATGATATGTCTGTCTGCATGTGTTGGGGGGGGAGGGGGGGGAAGAAATGTGTGCCTGAACGTTTTGTCTGCATGCGTGTGTTGGAGTGGCAGGGAGTGGCCTTATGACGCTCCTCGGAAGGAGATGAAGACCAAGATAAAGGGTCACAAGCACGATAAGGAGGCTGCAGTGAGGTTAGCCTGCGATTCTTTAAATTTAGAGTGTTGGTTTGCTATGGAAGAAGCCCACGTTCAGCCCACTTTCGCACCCCAGGTTGCTGCCAAGTTTGCGCTTGGTGATCTCTGTTCTGGGCTCAATCACCATAATACTCCTCTATGTCTTGGTATGCAGGCAAGAAAAAATTGCAGAGAATATGGCCAAAATGCCCGAATTGCTTGAGCAAATGAAGGTATGAGAGAAATGTGTCTGAACATAAGTGCAATGCTGGTTGCTGTTCATTTTGTGCTTACTTTTGGGTGCCTGTCCATTTTTTTGCAGAAACGGCAAACAGAGGCAAAAAAAAAGTCTCCAAAGAAGCAGTAAACGGATAGGAGGTAAGAATTGGATTCATTTGCTCAATAACTCTGTCAAGACAGCATCGTTATGCTGAGTGTATCTGTCAAATTTGAGATGAAAACTCTGCGAGATGGGCACATGATGTTAGGAGAAGGTTGGCATCTGATGTGTTCTTGTTGCCAACTCTACACATGGTGCTTGTACTCCTGCTCAGTCCCTTCGACTGGCCCCTTTGTTACTGTGATTATTCCAGTCCGGTCTGATTTTATCATGTGTGCATCTTCTTCATCTTCAAAAACCTTAAAGCTGCGGCCTACATACTCCGAGCGGGAGGGCTGAGATTATCACTTGAAAACAGGGTGACCAGTTTTTGGACTCGGCCCCCTTTCCTGCAAAGTTAACGGTTGAGAGGGGTGGAGAGAGGGGGTTGGGGTTCTTTCCGCACGAAACCAAACTCCCCAGGTTGTTTCCCGCCCTTCCGCAGACCCTCCTCCAAACCACCCGTCAGAACGAAATTGGGCTGGATTCGAGTTTCCTGTCTGAGTTCGTCTGCTGCGGTGTTTCTGAAACATGCTGACTTCGTTCTCCAATCAGGCCGCACGAAAGGGTTGGCATAAAAAATACACCCAAAAAACACCACTTAGTATGTAGACCGCAGCTTTAAGCCACTTCCCTTTTCCCCTGTTTTTGATTTGACATGGCATTGCAGGTTTCAATATTTCAGGGTATACTCGAACATCACAGCATAGCATGTCATCCCAAGATCACCGAATAAGAATAATGCATCCAGATCAGATTGCCGCAGACATGGACTTCCTTCCGGGCATAACCATTGCTGCTGCTTCTGGTGGTTTGTAGGTTGTTCCCATTATTATGTACCTGCATTGAATGGTATACAGGTTAGTTTCTGATCTCATGGAAAGTAATGTCAAAACAGTATACCTGTAAATGACAGCTGCTAGTGCTGATCCCAGGCTGGGTGCAACCCAGTACACCCAGTGTTCTTGTGGCCAGATTCCTGATACAACAGCTGGCCCAAAGCTTCTGGCAGGATTCATGGATGCACCTGTAAATGGTACTCCCACCAAGTGATCGACTACCACCACTAGACCTATCGGTATAGGTGCTATAACACCTGTTGGACAAGCAAGCAGACATCAGGTGTGACGTGGCAAACGGCACCGCATGTAAGAATCAGGATACGGTACTTGCCTGGTCCTCTTCGGTCCACAGCGACACCAAAGATAACATATACCAGAGTAAAGGTTAGCATCAGTTCCATCAGAAAAGCATTGCCAACGGAAGTTCCGTGGCCAAGACTGTGACTGCCCAAGTGACCTAAATCTGCTGCAGGGATGGACGCCCCCAACAAGGCAGCTCCGCAGATTCCCCCAACCAACTGCAGATGACAACAATATGTCAGTTATGGATGCTGCTAACTTGCTCGTGAACAATAGGGGCTGCAGAATGTTGCACCTGAGCAACGATGTATAGAGAGCCCCTTATGATGTTCTCCTTTCCAGCAACTACGAAGGCAAGGGTAACTACTGGGTTGATATGGCCTCCAGAGATTGCACCGGTGCTTGCCACGAGAAAGGTTATAGCCAAACCATGACCCAGCGCGATCACAGTGAGCCTTGCAGATGACAGCTCCGTCTCAAGGACCCCTGAGAATACACGCCGGCTTGGATGACTTGAAGTGTGTGGTACAGCTTAGACGAGCGTAGAAGAACATTCACCTGATGCTACGACAGAGCCACAACCCAAATAAACGAAAAGAAGGGTGGCGAGAAACTCAACGCCGATGGAACGCCATTGTTCTTTGGACTTTAAGGACTTGTACTCGCCAAGCTCAACCTGTAAGCCGCCTTTAGGTTAAAATCTGGGACTGAGTGGTTTCCAATGCTCCACAGTTAAAAATCCTCAGCCGCAAACCTTCATGAAATTAAGCATTGTGACCAGTCGAACAGCGCCTTCGACCATTGTGTGTAATCCACCGTTCTCGTCATGGCCAGGGTCGTGCTGGAGAATGGGCTTTCGGCCAAGTTCCTCATGGTTATCGCGTTCGCCGGCCATCTCCATGTCAGACTGTAATAAGGTTGCATAGAATTGAATTGCTGTCAGGGAAATCTAGACATCGATTGAGCCCCAAACGTATAACTCACCATCATGTTCCAGCAGATCACCTTCCAGACAACAGCACTAACAGATTCACGAAATGGAGCTGGGATTCACAATCTGGTGGAGTTTGTTGGTCTTTTGGGGACGGGAATTCCACTGATCCGTTTATTGCTTGAATCGCTTTACAAATCTATTCCACCCAACCTTCAGTTTTCGCCAACGTCGTTCAGCTCGCAATGTTCTTGCTTCGCTTCGTGTGGCGAAGACGTTTCGGTGGTGAACCAAGTGGGCGAAAAGCCGAAGACACCTCGTCAAGCCACGAGAAAGTGCTGTTGAGAAATTGAAGTTCCTGCCACGTGCTAAATTCTCAATCGAGGACGATCGATTCCGCGTCGCAAAGGAATGTCGTCCGTCGCATTTCGCCATCCTCTGCATTCCCAAGAGGTCATAGGCAACACATTTCAGCTGACAAGCCTTTCTGTTGAACGTTCACACCACAGCCATGGCTCCTTCACCCTGGTCGCATATAAGCTCATTAGCTCGGCCAATGCATCCCAGACGGACTAAGCGCCGTTTCATTGCGCGATCTTATCAAACCCTCTTCTTACCTTATTCTCATGGGTCACACTGTAACTCTCTCGCAATCAAGTTCAAGTCCGCAGGTCTTGACCGACTCTGCCTGCTTCACGCTGACCGACGAACCAGCACTTCGTCCCGTCCACTCAGTTCCTCCTGACGAGGAAAAGAAACCTGATCATGAGTTTGACAGTCTTCTCTATTCGCCGCTTGACACTCGTTGCAATGACGCTAAAAGTGCTGCTTCGCTTTCGAAAAGGCGTCCAGGACTGCAAGCAACAAATTCCTTGGATCAAGACAGCCTGTGCATAGTGTCTGAGGACCTCACCGCGGATCACGAGGGTTTGAATTCGATTCCTTATTCCGAGGTGCGAATCTCGAAAACAATAGTGGAATCGCCAGATCCGTCAACCCAGTATGAAGAGGGCGAGTGTCCGTCGTCCGATCAAGGTGGCGACCCTCACTGCGACACTCAAGACGGCGGGTGCTTCTTGAGCGACCGTGCAAATGGCGAGTTACGGCTGCTGCGAAAAGACGAGCGGTGGGACGATGGGTCCTTGACGAGCGCGCCACACGCTGCAGAGGAGAAGAAGAGGCGTCGCAGGAAGAAGAAAGGCCGGAAGTCGCGGACGCTGCTTCTAGTGTCCAACTCAAGGATCCGGTCTCCGGGGCAAAGCCACTCGAATCATGGACACGAGGCAAGCATGGGAGGATCAGCTTGGGAACCACAGCATGGGCGAGGTGTACTACAGGGAGCTCATGGGCCTCGGTTCTTCGCTAGAGACGGCAGCCAGCACCATACTCAACATCAGCAGCAGCAACAGCAGCGGCAGCCAGCAGTGTACACGCCGAAGCACTCCCCCACTCGTGCGTACTCTCACAGGCTTCCAACCAGCATGGATGCTGCTGCCTGGGCGCTCTGCCATCACCCCTCTTCACCGCTCCGCAGCGCTCCCATAGGGGCTGTGGCTGCGGCTGTGGCTCAGGCTGCGAGTGCTGCGAGTGCTGTGAACGCTGCCAGTGCAGCAGGGATGCCAGGAGGAGGCCACGGCTTCTGGCCCATGAGACGTGACATGGTGGGCCCGTGGCACATGGGGCCTATGGGGTCCATGGGATCTATGAGGTCTATTCCCACTATGCCCATGCCCATGTCGCTTCAGCTTCCGATGGCTGCACTGCCACCCATGACCTCCACACCGCCTGCTGGTTGCACCATGCAAGCATCGCCTGTGCCTGCACCGTTCCCAGCTGTTTTCCAGGCGAATCCAGTGGCGGCTCATTCCTGGCCCACGAGCAGATGGCCTGCAGGCAACGGAACGAGGGGTAACATGGGAGTTAACGGCAGTGGGGACGCGGGTGTACCAGACCGCATGAATGGTGATGCCGGTGGGGACGCAGTAGAGGAATGCTTGCAGGCCATGCAGGCCATGTCCATCGACCCATCCGATTCCTCTACTCACGTTTCTCAGCCATCCAAGTGGAGCAGCTTGGCGGAGGGTGCACCAGGCAGAGCTGATTGCCAGTCAATGGGTGACTGCAGCAAGTTCCCAGGGAGTGGCAGCATGCCATCTTCCTTGCACCTGCACCGCCCCTCCTCTGACTATAGCTCCACGTCAGCCACTCCCTCGGTGCCCCACCAGCAAACAGTACGACATGTACCAACCAATCAGCAACAGCCATCATATTCTATAGACGCATACCCGCGCCTATCGCCTCCGTTCTTCTGGCATGAGGCTGTGTGGATGCCTGGTTTCGCTCTCTCCCATGGCTTCTTCCCTTCCTCCTCCACCAACACCAGAAGCAGTAGCGCAGCCAGCAGCAAGTGCGCCAGTAGCACGCCTTTCAATGGTGTGGCACACCCATTGGGTCCATTCCCTGGATCGCTTCCTGTCCCAGGCAATGGGGTTTTCAACTGGTCTATGTTACAGCAGCAGCACATGTACATGCAGCACCAGCAGCAACAGCTGCAGCAGCAGCAGAAACAGCAGCAGCTGCAGCAACAACAGCAGCAGCAGGAGCAACAGGAGCAGCAGCTTCTCGTGAAACCCGTTCCACAGCGTGCAGAGCCCATAACCAAGGAGGGCAGCGCTGACAGAGGATGCCAGCAAGGTGTGCCAGGCACTGAAACCCCACGGCAGGAACACGACATGAAGACTGGGGATGTGAGAGAGAATGAGGAGGAGAGTGAAGGAAAAGCAAGTGATTATGAAGAACCGTGTGGTACAACGGCAGGGAGTGAATGCAACAAGGCCGAGAAAACAGACGACAATGTAATTTCTCCAGACAGCCCGAAGGCGCATGACTGCTCCTCTTCTGCACATCCCTCGCAGTCCTCACGGCCCGCACAGCCTTTACCTCGGCAGTCTCCTCTTCAGAGCAGAACCCCGTCCCGCCTCAAGCCATGTGACTCTGTGCACGTTCATCTCTCTCTCTCCCTCCAAATCCCCTCCCCACGCGCCTTCTCTCGCCTCTTCAGGAAGCCTCCACGTGCCCGCAGATCCCCAGGCCTCAGAGTGCTGTCACCGGGCCTCAGTCCCACGCAAAAGCAGCTGCTTGCAGGGGAAGCTGCGCACGGCATGGGGCTCAGAAGCCCTTCTTCCCCCCGTTGCGCCGCCACTTCTCCACGTCTGCGCTCCTGCCGCACTTCCTTCCCCCCCTGTGTCCCCCGCTGCAGCCCCACCTTTTCTTTTCTTCCGGATTCGCTTTCCCCGCTCCACTCCCCTCTGGTCCTCTCACCCACTGTTGCCCTGCATGTCTCGCATCCCTCATCCCCAGTTGGCCCCTGTTCCCCCCGCTGCTGTTTGCAAGGCACCAGCCCAGCAAGGAAGAGGGAGAGTGTGAAGTGCAACATGGGCAATGATAGGGGTAGGGGTGGTGGAGAAGAGGATAGGCTAAAAGAGGCAGGCGGGTTGGAGAAGGAAGGAAATGCTCGCACTGGAGTGGGTGCAAATGGTGGGAGGGGGAAAGCTCTGAAACGGAGTCCACTTGGGATGTGAGCCTGGCGAAACCCAATAGCAATGCACACTCTAGCTGGGGTATCCATTTAGTTTGATTGAGTTTTCTGCACATGCTTGGTAAATGTATATTGTAAAAGGGCCTGTTGATCAGAAGCACTCCAGATACAAATGTTTTTTGTACAAGTTTCGGTATTGTTCCAGTAGCAGGAATTTACTGACCAAAGTTAAATCTGCTTTGAAGCGGCTATTACTGGATATACGCGTTCTGGCGGGAATGGACTGCTGATTTTCTGTTCTCCCTGGGCAGTTATCCAATCGCTGACAAGCCACTCTCTGCGGTGCAGGTTTCCCTGCACCAGCGTGAGCAGTGTTCCACCATTTCTTCCAGGTGCTTCGCTGCGCGCTCACTTGCTCGCTCACTCACCTCGCCTGCCTGCCTGACCAAACCCTTGTGTTAAAACGGTGAGATGCAATCTCACCTGATCAGTATGCCGTCAGGACCAGCAACCATTTCATCTGGTGGACGTCACATAGGTTTCTTCGCGTGTGACGTGGTAGGAAAGGAGATGGTCAGTGCGAGTGGTCGGGTTATTAGCTGGCAATAACAACGGGACACTTTCGATCGCCCGTCGCGGCGAGTCATGGCGCGGGATGAAGCGATCGTGCCACAGCAAGGGTCCGGATTTCCGCTTCCGGATTACGTACCCATCCGACGAAGTAAGCCTCTAGTTCCCGGTAGGTGCGTTCGATCCACAATGCAGGCCATGCTCCTGCAGTCGCTGAAATTGTCTAGGTTCGTTGAATCCGTTCAATGCAGTCCAGTGAGCAGTCGAGGAGGGTGTACCTTCGCGACATTCCGTGGTTGTTCTCCTTGCCGATTCGCGAGTTCAAAATAGAAGGCGTCGGGCACTGGAACACCTATGGGTTCATGAGAGAGGCATGGGTGGCGTGGCTGCGTCCTGTGGGCACGCGAGTCTGGCTCGGCTGGCCACTCATACCTTTTGTTGTCTGGAAACCTCCTGCTGTGCCGGACCATGCCTCCATTCTTCCCCCGCCATGTCTCGCATTTTGATTGAATGGGATAGGGCGATTGAGTGAAAGTCACTTATAGTCTGGGGATATGTGTGGTGGCAAGCTTTGGAACCCGCGTACTGACCTAATTTCGCCATCGTTTCCATTGCGCTTTGCGCGATGAATTCGTGTAGTGGTTACGAGGTCCTTCGCTTGACTGGAAGCCGCCTTCTGCCTAGATCTACTGTGTGAGCATGAAAGCGTGCATTCGCTTAACGGGATTCGCGACTCGGCTGGGCGGCTAGCAGCAGAGACGCGCTGCGAAGCGCCAGTCTGCCGCAGTGGCAGCGATTCTACAGGCGCCAACCCGTTCCCTCCCTCTCCCTCCGCACATCCCAACCTTAGCCGTGCATTCTACAGGTCTTCCGCAATGTCTTCCCACATTCACGCTCTCTCTCCGCCATCCTCCCCGCCACCCTCCCCGCCACCCTCCTCCCCCAACCCCCTTCCCCCCGGCGCGCAGACGAGTATCTTGTGAAGCGGCCCGCCAAGCCGTCGGCGGCGGAGTCGGTGCAGTGCGAATGCCACAAGGGCGCGGGGGGCCGCGCGCGGGAGAGCATCACGGGCCGGGGGTGGAAGCGACTGGTGGTGGCGGAAGAGGAGGAGGAGGATGAGGAGGAGGGGGAAGAGGAGGGGAGTGATGATGGGAGCTCGGATGATGGTTCGGAGGGGGGAGATGGAGCAGAGGAGAGCGACGAGGAGGATGAGGAGGAGGGGGAGGAAGGAGAGGATTCAGAATCGGAGGAAGAGGAGGAGGAGGAGGCGGCGGAGGATGAGGAGGATGGGGAGTGGCAGGGAGGCAAGAGGAAGGCGAGCGCGGTGAAGATGAGCCAGCAAGGAAGCACGGCCAAGGGGAAGGCGAATGCGCAGGCGACGCACAAGACCAAGACAGGGAGGAGGCGGAGGAGGAGGAATATGTCCATCTGTGGCGAGACATGCCTCTGCCGGTGTGTGATTGCCAGTCCTGCACCTCCTGTCAAGGAGATTGCGGCTCTCCTTCCTCGCACCGTCTGCTCTCTCCACTCCCCACGCTCATCCCTTTACACTCTCACGCTCTCCTCTTTCTCTCTCATTCCCCGTTCATCCTCTACCCTCCCTCCCCCTCCCCTTCTCCCCTCCTCCCCTCTCCTTCCCCCTCCTTCCCCCTCCTTCCCCCTCCTTCCCCCTCCTTCCCCCTGCACGTGTCCTCACCCCCCAACCCAACCCAGCATGCTGCACGTGAGTTGCAGCAAGCACTGCGGGTGCGGGTCGTCGTGTCAGAACGCGCCCTTCCACCGCCGCCCCTCGCGCAAAGTCAAGCTCTGCAGGGTGCGTCGCGCTGGCCCCCCGCCTCCCCTCAACCGTCTCAGCACACCGCAACCCTGAACCATCACTGCTCGCTGCTCCGCATAGCCCACTCCGCCGTTGCTTGCCCCATGGCTGTCCATCTCCTCTCTGCTCACACACCCCCCCCTGCCCCCAGCTCACCGTCCCTTCTTCTCCCCCGCATTATTCCCGCTTATCCCCGCGTTTCCCCTCCATATGTCCTGCTTTTCCCGTTTTCGTATCAAGCGAATCCCCCCTTATCCCCATGCGTGTCCTCTGCTCACATCCCGCACCCCCCCCCTGTGCGCAGACGGATAAGTGCGGGTGGGGCCTCAAGGCCAACGAGGACCTCCCTGCGGGATGCTACGTGATGGAGTATGTGGGGCAAGGTGAGAGTGCGGGGCAGCCATGTATTGTCACTCACATGGATGCATCCGTCACTGACTGGCAGCTCAACTGTGACCCCCTCACCCCTTCCCCTTGCATTCCTGCACTGCTCACCCCTTTCCCTGGGCCTGTTCGTGCACCCACCCCCATGTATCCATACGCCCTTTCCCCTGTACCCATGCGCCTCCTTCCCCCCCTCCTCCCCCCTGCCCCATGTTGCACGGAGCGGTGAGCAGTGATAGACGACGCCACGTGCGAGCAGCGCCTGTGGGACATGAAGGCCGCCGGGGAGACCGACTTCTACCTCTGCGAGGTTTACCCCTGCCACCCCCTGCCGCCCCTGCCGCCCCTGCCACTCCTGCCGCCCCTATCACTCCTGCCGTCCGTGCCGCCCCTGCCACCCCTGCCACCCATTGCTGTGTGCTTCACTGCGATTCCATGCGCTTCGCCTCATTGCCTCGTCAATCAAGCACGGAGCACTGCTATCCCCATTCTTTCCATGCCATCTCGCCCCTCGAGGTCGTTTCGCTTCATCCTGCTGTTCCTCCCACTGCTCCCTGCGCCCTCTCCCATATGCCGCTTGCCCTGCGCCCTGTTCCCTGTGCCCCGTGCTTATGCTGTGTGCGCCATGGATGGGAGCGCAGGTGAGCAGTGACATGATCATAGACGCGCGCTACAAGGGCAACCTCTCGCGCCTCATCAACCACTCCTGCAACCCCAACTGCGAACTGCAGAAGTGGTGAGCAACCGATGAGCAACTTATGAGTAACTGCTGACCCCAACTGCTGGCCCCAACTGCTGGCCCCAACTGCTGGCCCCAACTGCTGACCCCAACTGCTGACCCCAACTGCTGACCCCAACTGCTGGCCCCAACTGCTGACCCCAACTGCTGACCCCAACTGCTGACCCCAACTGCTGACCCCAACTGCTGGCCCCAACTGCGCTCCGAGTCCAGCTGATCCTTGGTGCTCTTCCATGAACTTTCATCCTGCATGTTTCTTTTGCCCATTTCTCTCTCTCTCTGCTTCTGTTGCTACTGCTGCTGCTGCTGCTATCGTGGTGCACGAGCAGGCAGATGGATGGGGAGGTGCGCATAGGCGTGTGCACGCTGCGCGCAGTCAGCAAGGGGCAGTTCCTCACATACGACTACCAGTGAGCCTCTTTACAATGCCGAATCCCTCAGCTAGTCGTGAGCTTAGGGTGAGGCTTCGCTTCTCATGTGCTGGTGGCATGGCCTTGATGCTCTTTCTCTCTCTTCTCCACTGCGCTGACTGCAGTTTTTCCTTCCTGCTCTCTAAGCAAACAATTTTTCGCATTCGAACACTAGCTGCGCGCACACACTCTCAGAATGCGTCAGACCAGCAACCGCCGCTCTCGTGACTGCAATCACCATCTCCTCTGCCCCCTCTACCCCCCTATGCGCACCCCCGCCTTGCTGTGCCCATGCAGGTTCATAGGGTTCGAGCTACAGCCCAAGGAGTGCCACTGCGGGGAGCCCAACTGCCGCGGCCTCCTCGCCACGCGCACCATCTCCCCCTTCACCCTCCCCCTCCCCTTCCCCGCCCCCGCCCTCCCCGCGCTCCCCATTCCGCCCGCCTTGCCCGCCACCCCCCCGCATGCAGGGGGAACCGTTCCCCCTGGGGGCGCGCAGGGGAAGGGGAAGCGCGGAGGCAGAGGGGGAAAAGGGGACGGAATAAAAGGGGAAGGGAGGGGGAAGACTGTGGTGGATGTGTGTGGGGGAGTCGTAACAGGGGGCAGCGGGGCAGGCAGGGGCGGGGTGAGGGGAAGAGGACGGGGAAGAGGAGGTAGTATGGGGCAGCAAGGAGCAGTGGGCGTGGGGAGAGGAAGCGGGAGGGGAAGAGGGCGAGGCAGGTGGGAGGTGGGAGGAAGGGAGTGTGGAGAGAGGGGTGGTGGCAAGATGGGGAGAGGCAGGGGTGTTTCTGCAGGAGGTGCAGCAGTGCCGATTGCCTTGGGGAGAGGTGCAGAAGGGAGCAGCAGAGGCAGCGGCAGAGGGAGAGGGAGAGGGAGAGGAAAAGTGTGGGTGAAGCAGCCGAAGAGGCAGCATCTGTCAGAGCTGCATGCGGACGGGCACACTCTGGTGAGCGCTGGTGGTGCGCTTGACACTGACCGAGACTTGGCTGATGTTTCTCGTGCCAGGGCTAAGAGTATGGCTCTAGAGGCGGATGAGGAGGAGGAGGAGGACGTGGAGGAGGAAGAGGAGGAGGAGGAGGAGGAGGCAGATGAGGAGGAAGAGGAGGAGGATGAAGAGGAGGAGGAAGATGAGGAGGAAGAGGGAGAGGAAGAGGAAGAGGAAGAGGAGGAAGTGGAGGAAGATGAGGAAGTGGAGGAAGAGGAAGAGGAAGAGGAAGAGGAAGAGGAAGAGGAAGAGGAAGAGGAAGAGGAAGAGGAGGAAGATCTGCAGGAGCGCGGGGAAGAGATATCTGGGGAGGGGCGTCGTGGGAGCAGGCGCCTCATTCCGGGGCCGGGGTGGGCCCCGGTGCCCCTGCTGCGCGGCACCAGGCGCAAGCGCCAGGCACGAGGAGTGCGAGGGGGCATGCGCAGTGATGTGCGCGGTAGCACTGCTGGCGCTGCTGCTGGGGGCAGCACCGCTGCTGGGGCCACCGGTGGGGAGGGCGGCGAGGGGGAGGGAGGTGGCAGGAGGGCGCAGGAGGGATCGTGTGTGACGTCAGTGGCTGCGGCTGGGGGCCGTGCTGCTGTGGCGGTGGGTGGGTGCGCTGGCGGGCAGGGGGACGTGGGCGTGGGCGTGGGCGTGGGCGTGGGCGTGGGCGTGGGCGTGGGCGTGGGTATGGGTATGGGCAGGGAGTGGGTTTCTTGCTGTCCTGCCTCTCACTGCCACCTCTGTGCTGCTGCTGCGGTTGCTGCTGGTGGTGGTGGCTTCAAAGTACCTGCTGGGCCTTGTTTGGCTGCTGCTAGTGCCGGCCCTTATTCTGCTGTTGCAGCTGCTGCTGCCGTGGGAAGAGGAGCAGTGGGATATAGTGGGAGCAGACAGACGGAAGTAGGGGGGCCTCAGCTGGACCAGAGAATCAAGGGGCAGACTGTAGAGAGGGTGTACTCGCGGAAGAGGCTAAAAATGGATGTTACTGTAAAGAAAGAGCCAGTGGGCGAGGAGCCACTGGCAGGTGTGAGGGTGTGTGCTGGTGAGGGCGAGGGGGGTGAAGGAGTGGTGAAGAAAGAGTGGGAAGAGGTGCAGAGAGTGGGGGAGGAGGTGAAGAGAGTGGGGGTGGAGGTGGGGAAAGGGGGCCTCATGCGTTATGGGAGGGAGTATCAGAGACGGAGGAAGCGGATTCAGACGGAGGGGTGTGACGCTGCAGAGGGGCTAGTGGGGGAGAGTTTCTGTGCAGCATGCACATGCAGAGGCGCGGATGGTGCAGGGGGGGTGCACACAGGGGGCGTGCACACAGGGGGCGTGCACACAGGGGGCGTGCACACAGGGGGCGTGCACACAGGGGGGGTGCACACAGGGGGCGTGCACACAGGGGGCGTGCACACAGGGGGCGTGCACACAGGGGGCGTGCACACAGGGGGCGTGCACACAGGGGGCGTGCACACAGGGGGCGTGCACACAGGGGGCGTGCACACAGGGGGCGTGCACACAGGGGCAAGGACTCCTGTGGTGATAGCGCATGAGCACATGTGGCGCATGGCTACGGATCAACGGCCAGGATTGCAGGGTGTGGCGGTGGAGGGAGCGGGACAGACGGTGCCGAGGAGCGGGTGGCAGAAGCAGGCTCTCTCTCTGCTCCCACCTGCCCCTCGTGGCCCCTCGTCGCCCCATGATGCATGCGGTGACATGCATACTCATACCAACACCAAATCCCCCATCCCTGCACAGGCTCATAACCATGCCCATGCCCCTGCCCCTGCCCCTGCCCATGCCCATGTCCACGCGCATGCACATCCGTGTGTGCACATCCCCGCAGCATGTGGTCTCACCTACCCTGCAACATGCATGCATCATCACACCCATGCCCTCGCCCACCCCCACGCTCAAGTGCCGTGTCACATGCATGCTGCTACTGCCATGCCCCCTGACCTCTGCTGTCCCCACCATGTGGGGCCAGTGCACATGTGCGCACATGGCATGGCATGCCCAGTAGCAGCAGCACAGGCGTGTGGCGAGGGAGTGGCGGCAGTGAGGGGTGTGACTCCAGATGATGTGCCTGAAAGGGGGTCCGCCACTGGCAATGGCGCGCTGGCAGTGGGTGCACACGTGGACACTGCTGGTTGCACTGATGTGACACGTCAGCAGGAAAGGGAAGGGGATGGGGGACGCTTGGGGGGAGAGGAGGGGAAGAGAGACGGAAAGGAGGGGATGTTTGAAGGTAGAGAAGGGAAAGGGGAGAGAGGGAGGGGGAGAGGAGTGAGAAGGGGTAGAGGAGGGAGAGGAGGGAAGGGAGGGAGAGGAGGGAGACGAGATGGAAGAGGGAGCAAAGGCAGCGATGGGAGAGAGGATGTGGCTACAGGTGACCTCAAGGGGCTTGGCGTTGCTGCTGCTGCTGCTGCTGCTGCTGCTACTGCTGGTGGTGACGCCAGTGCTGCTGCTGCTGCTGCTACTGCTGGTGGTGACGCCAGTGCTGCTGCTGCATGCGGGCAGGGCAGGAGAGGGGGCATGTCTTGCGCTCGAGCAGCAGGGCCGGGCCGAGGGGGAAGTGGCAGCAGCAGACACGCAGCAGCTAGAGTGGTGGCAGCTGCAATGACTCGCGTGGCGAGGGGAGGGCGGGGAGGGCGAGGAGGGCGTGGAGGGCAGGCGGGTGTGGTGTCCGCAGGGAGGGGAGGCGTGGCCATAGGAGGTAGCAGTGACGTGGAGACAGGGGAAGATGGTGCTGGCACCAAGGGGGGAGGGAGGGGAGGGAGAGGAGGGCGGGGGAGGGGGCGGAGGGGCGGGGGCGCGTGGTGGGGCGGGGGTGGGGGGCGAGGGGGCGCGGAGGCGGAGGGGGTGCGGGATGCCATGCTGGAGCGGCTGAGCCAGGCGCTGGTGGGGCAGCGCGTGCAGCTCTGGTGGCCCCTGGAACAGAGGTGGGAGGGGGGGGGGGTGAGGAAGGGCTGACGAGAGATAGAGGAGGGAGAGTGCGGCGGATGGGTGGGCGGTTACCAGAGGTGGTGTGGTGAGGATAAGTCGTGGCCGATTGCTCCGTTGCCTCTTGCCGCCCTGGCTTCTCACCGCCCTGGCTTCTCACCGCCCTGGCTTCTCACCGCCCTTGCCTCATTGCTGCCTTAGCCAAGCGCCCGTTGCCCACGTCCCAAGTTGCGCTCGCTCGTGACGCCCTGCCACCTCTTCCCTGTCTCTCTCCCCCGCACAGGTTCTTCGCAGGCACGGTTATGGGCTTTGACCCCGCCACCATGAAGCACCATGTGAGTTGCCCCTCCACCATGCATGTGAACCCACGTGTATGTCATGTCAGCATGCGGGGTAGCACCATGTGAGCAGCAGCATGTGAGCATGTGAGGGCTAGTGCACGGAGCATCTGATGTGATGTGAATTTCTTCTGATGTGACTTAGAGTGGCGTGAATGAACGGCAGCAGGTGAGTCTGCGCATGTTCCAATACCAGCTTACTCCACAATGACTGCATACAGCCAGCCCTCCTCTCCCCTGTCTTCCACCCGCACTCCTCTCCTCCTCTCCCCCGCCTCCCTTCCCCGCTTCCTCCCCCTGGTCCATACACTCACACTCTAAAGGCCTCACCAACCCTCCCTCCCCTCTTCTCCCCTTCCCCTCCCCCTTATCTCCCTCCCCTCTTCCCCCCTTCCTTCCCTCCCTTCCAACCCCCTCGCTCCCTCCCCTCCTCCCTTTCCTCTGTTCGCAGGTGCGGTACGACAATGGGGACGAGGAGCACATGGTGCTGGGCCGCGAGCAGTGGCAGCTGGAGGCGCACCCACCGGGCAGAGCAGGCAGAGGCGCGCAGGGGGGAAGCAGCACGGGGAGAGGCACAGGGGAGGGCGCTGGAGAGGGGGCAGGGGGCGATGGGGAGGGGGAAGGAGCAGGGGAGGAGGCAGGAGGGAGAGGCAGGGGGGTGAAGCGGGGTGTGGGGTCGGGCGGAGCTGCTCGTGCTGCTACGGGCAAGGGCAAGAGGCTTGCGGATGGTGCGCCCCTGCTGAGCCTGGCCGATGCGCCGAAGCTGTTTGGTTCGGCGCAGCGGCCAGGTTCGGGGCTGAGCCGGGCGGAGCAGGAGGCGCTGGCACGGCAGCAGGCGCTGGTGGGGCGAAGGGTGGAAGTGTGGTGGCCGCTGGAACAGAGGTGCGTGAAGAGGGGGGCTGGTGGAGGGCAGGTGGGGCAGGGCAGGAGAGGCGCTTGTGTGGGTGGGGAAGGGCAGCAGTGATGTGGGAGTGGGGCAAGGGAGGGGTGGTGTGAGGATGCGGAGGAGTGACGTGGGGATGGGGCAGGGTGCAAGTGGGGGAAAGATTGGGGCATGGGAGCACTGTGGGAAGTGGTGCGGACGGGAAGGGAGTAGTTGACACTGTTGCTTGTCTGGAACCACGCAGGTGGCTCTTCAACCATGCATGATGTCACCCACCCCCTCTCTTCCCATGCTCTCCTCTCATTTTACCCTTGTCTTTGATTGTCTCGTGGGGCACCTCGCCACTGGCATCACTGCTTCCCTTGACCCGCCCAAACCCCCTGCCATTCCACCTGTTGTGGTCTTGTGCCACTGTTCGCTTCCTCTCCTGATAATGCTCCGTCCCTCGTTGCCTGCCCTCCCTAGCAGGTTCTTCAAGGGGGTCATTGGCGGCTACGATGCTTCCACTCTCAAGCACAGGGTGCGTGCCACCTGCCATGTGCCACCCACCTGCCATGTGCCACCCACGTGCCATGTGCCACCCACCTGCCATGTGCCACCCACGTGCCATGTGCCACCCACGTGCCATGTGCCACCCACGTGCCATGTGCCACCCACGTGCCATGTGCCACCCACGTGCCATGTGCCACCCACGTGCCATGTGCCACCCACGTGCCATGTGCCAGTGTTCTCGCAGTGGTCCCAACACGCCCAACAGGCCTGTTCCTACTCCACTTGGTCTTGCCTCCATCTGCTGTTCCCTGTTCGTTTTGCAAGCCACCACTCAGGACCACCCTCGTTGATGCATGCACCACACGCCCTCATCTTCACAAAATCCACTTGCTTTCTTTCTCTCTGTTGCCCTCTGCATTTTTAACGCCAGGCCAGCACTCGAATATCTCTTCCTCTTCTTCCCTCCATCTACCTCCCTCTCCCTCTCTCCCCCTCCCTTTCTCTCCCTCCCTTTCCCACTCCCTCCCTGATTCTCTCCATCTCCTCTGCCAGGTGGCATATGATGATGGTGACGTGGAGCACGTATCTTTGCGTGCGGAGCGGTGGCGCTTTGAGAGACAAACGGTGCCACCCACTGCCTGCTACTCGTTGCCCTTCTCCTGGCGATCCGAGGTAAAGCATGGGTGATGTGCAGTGGGAGAGGTGTGTGGTGTCTGTGTGGTGTGTGGGGTGGTAAGTTTGATGAGTGGTGTGGTGGCTGTGATGTATGTCAGGTTTGTTTCTAATCTCTCGCTCTTCCCTCCCCGTCGCCACCACATTTCCTCTCCCTACCCCCAATGTCATCACTCGGCATGCTGCCTGCATCCCGTGCTCCCCTCTATCGCTTGCCCCCCTTTTTCAGCCCGCTCACCGTGCATGGTGGTACAGCACGACTCTAACACACTAGGACTCACGCTCCCTGCTTGCACTCACGCGCCCCCTCTCCCTTCCGCTCTCCCCCCCCCCACCCTGTTCCCCCTCCCCCCTTCCCCCTCCTCCGTTCCCCATCGCCTGTCTCCCCTCCGGCTGTCCCTTCCCCCCCCCAGCCACTGACCCACCGTGCGGTGCGCGACCTGCAGGGCGAGCAGATCAGGATTTGGGCACCGCAACTCCACAGGTGGGCACAGGGAGGCGCAGGGGGGATCAGGGGAGCGGCGGGTTAGGGGAGGGAAGGTAGCTTGTGGTAGGCTCTTGTGGGGGGGGAATGGAAAGGGGGAAGTGCTGCCTGTGTGGGTGTGCCGCATGGGGCACTTGGAGGGGTGGCTGGTGGGGAGAGGGCAAGGGGGAGTGGGTGTGGCGTGGAGAGGATGGGTGAGAGGTTGTTGAGAGTTGGGGTTGGGAAGGAGTGGGGAGGTGAGAGAGAGTGATCGGCAGGCAAAGGAGAGAAGCGTGGGTGAGATGGGTGGTGGGTCACACCACATACAACCATCCATGGTCACACCACATACAACCATCCATGGTCACACCACATACAACCATCCATGGTCACACAGGTTTCACCTCAGCACCTCTTCTCTGCCCGTCTCTTTCCCCCTCCTTCCCATTCCCCCTCTCCCCACCTCTATCATGTGTGCGCTATCACCTGCCCTGCCTCCCACCCCACCCTCCCCTCCCCCCGGTCCTCCCCCTGGTGTGCGGGGGCAGGTTCCGCAACGGCACGGTGGTATCAGTGGCACACAGCAAGTTTACCATCGAGGTGCCCTCCTGCCCCATGCGCCTGCCCCATGCATCCTGCTATCCATGCCACCCCATCCATGCCACGCCATCCGCCCCCCCTCCCGTGCCATGCCATCCCCTTCTGTGCCATGCCATCCCCTCCATTCTTTCCGAATCGTTTTAGTCCAAGGCTCCTCTCTGTGTGCCACTCTGCTGTCATGCCGTCGCCATGCTTTTCACACACCACTGCCATGCTCCTCCTTGTCACTGATGTTTTCTCCCGTATCCCCCCTCATTCCCCCTCCCCTGTGTGTATCTGCCCCCCCTGGCTGCGCCCCTACCCCCCACCTGTTTCACTTGTGGTGCATGGCACATACACACCTCTCCCCCAACCACACTTATTTCTCCCCGACACACATTTCCCCTGCCCACACGTCCTCCCCCCCCACACACGTCTCTTCCCCTGGCATGGAGCTGGTCAGTTTCTGTACGACGATGGGGAGATCGCAGTGCTGGACCTCTCACAGTGCCGCTGGGAGCTTGTAGACTCCGACTGACACACTGCATCTACCACACACAGCCGTTAGATTGTATGCAAGCGAGAACGCTTACCCGCAGATATGTGCACTCCCATGCACATGCATGGTGGTGGCCCCTTGAAATCATTATTAATTTTTGTGTTCTCCCTAAAATGAGAGCTTATTGTATGGCCTGTATTGCTGCTATGTGTAAGGAATTTTCTCGACATTCCTTAGCGCGCCCTGCAACATCGCGTTACAGCAGCAGCCGTTGTTCGCCCGTCACTGCTAACGGGGCTTCGCCAACTTCGCGCGCGCTGTTTCACCAAACCTCGCACTGCTGGCCCGGCCGTGTCGGTCTACGCTTCGGGACTAGCCGGAACCTCACTGCCAGCATAGCACTAGCCAGCTCGCACGCACCGCGTTACCGTTTGCATGTTTCGCGTATAAATGTTCGCTCATGCCTTCGCTCACATTTTGTACTCGGTTGACACCTTAGTGCAATCCTCGCTACCTCGATTCATTGCACCCGTAACACTTGGTATCAGAGCCTCTTTCTTTTCGGACCGCGCATCTCCGCACCCCAGGCGATCAACTTTTGATTTTTCACTCGAACGGACTCACGCACCTTAGCCCCTAGGAGCCGTTGTCCTCGCGTTCTCTCGTAAACGCGTGCAGCCACGACTGCGCCTAGACTAAGCCGAGCCGACGCCCTTCGTCATGGCCGAGCACATCAACGTCACAACTCTCACGCAGGAGCACTTGAATGAACTGCTGCGACAAATCCGCGAAAGCTCTGAAGAAATCGCGGCGCTGACGGCAGAACGCACGTCCCTGCAAAATGACATCGCAAGAGCACAGCAAGCACAATCTCAAGCACCTGGCACTCCGATACAACCCGCACCACAGACATCGCAACATGGAAGTGTGGGGCAACCCGCGAGCGCGGCCAGTGATGGTGTCGTCCACCACGATGGAGACGACGACCACGGCACGACACACTCCGAAGGGACGAATGCGGCCAAAAGTCAGCCTCGAGTCATGATTTCCATGCCGGCCGGCGAATCAACACTTGCCGTCGCCGATGCCGCTGAAGCCGCAACGTCCACCATGCTTCGACCCGAGTCAACGGGGTGGTCCTACCGTTCAGCCGTGGTTGTTCACGATTAACGTCTTCTTCGACGCCAACTACGTCTCGGAGGATACGGCGAAAATCCGTTACGCCGTGTCGTTGCTGCGAGGACCCGCCATGGATTGGTGGCGTGTCGTCGCCACGAAGCCGGTGGACTACGCGACTCTACCGACACGGCAAGGACAAACCGGACCCTGGGCGCCGTCGTATTTCGTGGAGGTGCCCCAATATCGCACGTGGGACGCGTGGTACGCATGTCTGCGCGCTCGGTTTGAGCCAATTGCGGCTTCGATCGCGGCGCGACAGAAGCTCCGCACTTGGTGCCAACTCGGTTCTGTCCAGGACTACACGAGCGGGTTTTCTGGCACTATGCGAGCAAGTGGGTTACATGCACGAGAGCGAGCGCATCGACCGCTACATCGGCGGCCTGAAGCACGACATCGCTCAGGAAATCCAGCTTCGCGGCGTCACCGACTTTCAAGAAATTCTTGCTATGGCGGAGAAACTTGACTTCTTCCACCGACCGAGACCGGGGTCCTACGGAAGCAGCAACTGGGGACATCGGTCTCGTGGGACGAACGAGGGCGCTACGATACGTGCCGTCGCCGCGAATGCCACTGCCGCACCGTTCAAAGGGCACTGCTTCGCGTGCAATCGGCCAGGACACCGTAACAGCGAATGCCCGGAAAATGTTAAGGGAAAGGGGGAAGCTGAGCAGCAGAAACAGACCAAGCATCAGGGAAACGCTAGGAGTCAGTAGCAGACGGGCCCTCTACTGACAGGTCACGCCGCTCGCCCGACCCAACCGACCCTCACCGAGTGATTGTGCCGGTTCACGCAATCGACCGCACCCGGCCGAATAAGGAGGGTACTACGGTAGACAGCCCCATACTGCTTAGTGGGAAAATCGGGACCAACTTAGTTAAAATCTTCGTAGACGGGGGAGCCAGCCACCGCCTTATCAACACTGCCATAGCACGGAAACTGAGACTGCCACTGGACAGATGCTTACCTGAGATCGACGCAAGACTGGTCGACAGCACGCCACTGGCGATACGGGAACGTGTGGACCGGGTTCGGATTTGATGTGGGGGGTAAATTCACGTTTAGCCAGGAAATGCTCGCAACAACCCTCGACGGAACCGACATTTTACTCGGGCGTGATTGGCTGCGACGACACAATCCGCGAATCGACTAGACGACGGGTGGACTGCACCGTTGCGACCGTGAACGGTAACAACATCGCTTTACCTCGTTGGGGCTCGCCTGAGTCTTCGTCGGTGCGTGTCAACGCGATCACGATGAAACGCGCCGTAGCGGCAGGAGCTGACGTGTACGCGGTTGACATTCGGGAAGCCGAGGCAGCAGACAAAGGGGGGGATTTACAGAAACTGCTAGCCGATGTACGGATGATCTGGCAGCACTATTGAAGCAGTACAGTGATATATTCCCGGACGATCTGCCAACGGGAACTGCCACCTCAGCGGACCGCATGACCACAGGATAGAACTAGAACCGGGGGCACAGCCGACAGTACAGCGACAATTCCGACTGACCCAACCTGAACTGAGAAAGCGGCTGGATTACCTGCTCGAAAAGGAGTTCATTCGCCCAAGTTCGTCACCCTTCGCAGCACCGATACTGTTCACGCCGAAGAAGGACGAGGGTTTTCGCATATGCATAGGACTACAGGGCACCGAACAGGGTTACCATTAAATCCCGTACCCCATTCCGCGAGCCGACGAACTGATCGACCAACTGCGCACAGCCCGGGTTTCCTCGAAAATCGACCTTAGGGGAGGTTACCACCAGATTCGCGTCAACCCACCCGACGCCCCAAGACTGCCTTCCCCCCCTTCCGAACACGCTACGGATCGTTCGAGTACACCGTCAGCCTCTTCGGACTGACCAACGCCCCCGCCATTTTCATATGACATCAACGAAGCCTTCCGCCCGCTTTTAGATAATAGTGCGTTCATCGTGTACCTTGATGACATACTGATTTACAGCCCCGACAGAGCACACAAACTTACAGGACATCGAAGCAGTTTTTAAGATACTGAGTGAGAACCGCCTACTGACCAAAGCGTCTAAGTGTGAGTTTTTACAAGACCGGCTGGAGTTTTTGGGACACATTATTTCAGCGCAGAGTGGAAATAGACCCGAAGAAGATCGCGACGATTCAAGCATGGCACGCGCCGACCAACTTGACTGAGTTGCAGAGTTTTCTGGGGTTCGTCAACTACGTGCGACGGTTCGTCCCCGACATGGCGCAGTTGACCGCCCCGTTGACCGACCTGCTGAGGAAGGGGGTTGAGTACACGTGGGGGGAGAAAGAGCAAGCTACCATCTCGGCCCTCAAAAATATTTTGTGCTCGCCGCCCGTGCTTCACATTGCAGATCCGCACCGTCCGTTCGAACTCGTCACCGACGCTAGTGACATCGCTTGTGGGAGCAGTACTGTTGCAGGACTTCGGGAACGACCTCCAGCCAATCTCGTATGAGTCCCGCAAGCTTCACCCGCCCGAACGCAACTACACGATACACGACCGCGAGATGCTGGCGATCGTGCACACGTTCAAGGTGTGGCGATGTTACCTCACGGGAGCAGACGTGACAATACGGACAGACCACCGATCACTACAGTATCTTCGCGTCCAACCGAATCTCAACCCACGACAGATCCGCTGGTTGGACTATCTGGAGTCCAACTTCCACTACACGGTCACGTACAAAAAAGGCGCATCCAACATCGCCGACGCATTCACACGCCCCACCACCCAACTCCACGCCATCCTACTCGCCCAAACCAACCCATTGCTAACAGGCCTATTCACCCACGGATACAGTACCGACCCATTTTTGGCGACCGGAAATTCACAGCAGCTAGCAGAAGCTAACGGAGTCTATTACGTAAAGGTAGGCACCAACCACATCTAGGTACCCGCGTACTCAACACTGAGGGAACTGTTACTGCAGGAGGCACACGACGGGATTACCTCGGGACATTTCGGGGTAGAGAAAACGCGACAGCAAATGCAGCGGTATTACTATTGGCCGGAGCTGTTGACCGACGTACAGCACCACGTGGGCTCGTGTCCTACGTGTCAGGTGATGACGAGCTCGCGAAAAAGAAAGGCGAGTCAGTTGCAGCCGATTCCACCGCCTGAGCGCGCCTGGCGGCAGGTTACCATGGATTTCGTCACAGGGTTACCTTCGAAACCTGGGGGTAAAGACGCAGTTATGGTCGTCGTTGACAGGTTGACGAAGATGGCACACTTCGCTGCGTGCAAGAAATCGATCTCAGCCGAAGAAACCGCTCGTCTGTTCATCGCAGCCGTCGTTCGACTGCACGGGATACCAGCCGCAATAATCAGCGACTGCGACACGAAGTTCACCAACAAACTTCTGGAAAAACCTTTGGGAGCAGTTCGGGACCAGGCTACAGTTCAGCTCGTTGTACCACCCCGAGACCGACGGACAAACGGAGCGGACGAATCAGATGATGGAGCAGTTGATTCGTGCCACGTGCGACGACCCGACAACTTGGGTCAGCAGCTGCCGCTGATTGAGTTCTACCTGAACTACGGACAAAACCCTACAGTGCCCATGACGCCGAGCCCGGACAACCCAACGCTGCGTGCACAGCAATTCGCCGAAATTCTGCAAGCTGCCCGCACCAGAGCCGCCAAAGCAATTAAAAAAACAAACGCCATCGCTAAACGCAACGCTGACCCCCACCGCCGCCCAGTCACGTACGAGTCAGGCGATTACGTACTGCTCGACACACAGAACTTAAGACTGCCCGTCGTACCGAAATTACGACCGCGTTACTGTGGACCATTTCAAATCAACCACATGATTACCCCTGTGGCAGCACATTTACTGTTGCCGACAGAGTGGTACATCAGCCCTTCATTCCACGTCAGCCTGCTTCGCCCCTACATCCCAACCACAAGCCAACTGCCTCGTCACCGCCCGCCATCCATGACTCGCCCTGCATCGGAGCCGATCATCGAGCCCGAGAAAATCCTGAGCCATCGGATTCGACACCCCATGGGAATCAGGAGGATTGAATTCCTCGTTCGCTGGAAGGATCGCATGCCAACTGAGGATAACTGGGTGCCCCTGGCCAACATCGAAAACCACCCTGCTCTGCAAGTGTACCGGAGGAGCCGGGGTTTCCGCGATATACACCGCACTCGCATAGCGGAGGGGGTTTCTTGAGGGGGGGGGGGGGTAGTGTAAGGAATTTTATCGACATTCCTTAGCGCGCCCTGCAACATCGCGTACAGCAGCAGCCGTTGTTCGCCCGTTGCTGCTAACGGGGCTTCGCCGACTTCGCGCGCACTGTTTCACCAAACCTCGCACTGCTGGGCCGGCCGTGGTCGGTCTACGCTTCGGGACTA